>JAEIIU010057446.1:0-12321 GCA_018874675.1 Drosophila baimaii | reverse complement strand
GGCTGATGGAGGAATAGCAGCGATAAGATCCCCCAAGTCACAGTCCCAATTCCCGTGCTCGTGCCCAGATCCCGTCCTCGACCAAAGTTGATGCACAGACACACCTGCCGCGGAGGCCTTTGGCGCTTCACATGGCGATATATGTCTGTAAAAGTAGGATTACTTGTTGTCTTAGGTGTCGCTGGTCTGATAAAGACCAACAGATATAGACAGAGCAGCACTGAAAAGATACAACATGTTCCGCTAGCCGTCGTCGCGCACTTCCACCGTAATGTTTATTTATATGTATGAATGTATGTATATTATGAAATGTTTACGATTTGCTTGAGTTTCAGTAAGTTCATAACAAATATGCCCCTCCACAGATAAGATAACGCATAGATACATAGAGCAATCTGACTCGACTCGACTTGGACTCTCGCCTCGCCTCGCCTCGCCTCCCCTTCACTTCAATGCTTCTCCAAGACCTCCTCCGGAGAAAAGAAAGACTTTTAGCGACTTCCTGCTCTGTTTGTTAGCTATTGATCGGCCCGATCTCTGCAGCTTCCTGTGGGCAATTAGACTGGAGTCCAGCAGAAAGCAGCTTAACTACAGCAATTCAGCTAGCTAACCCACTTACACTGTGGGAAAATGGGATATTTGAGTTGGAGAATCAAATTTATGGCCTGTACAGTAAAAGTTATGCCAAAGAGTGCACTTAAAATTCCCAAGTGCGAATTCGGTAACACGTTAAGTAGTAAAAACCGATCATTAGGAAATAATACTAAAGAGGACCAGCTGTGACAGCTTGTTCTTTGGAAAAAGATATGTGTAGATCATATTTATTTATATCTTTATTTATTTAAAGCATCAATGGTCACCAATTTTCAAGATCAGAGCCAAAAAAGCTGCTTAAGAACCGAAGATCCCGTCATTAAACTGATTCAAGATTATTTTTATTTACAAAATGTATCATTTATTAAAAAAAAACTTTAAGAACCTTCTTCAAGAATTCTTAATCGTAGAACCCATTTTTCTTTGTGCAATCGAGTGATCGTTGAAACATTTTTTTCTTCTTTTTTTCTGTGCTCACACAATCTGGTCGGGGCATCTAAACCGGTAGTTAGTATTTGCACTAGTAATCAAGCACACACATTGCTAACATCTAGGCATGCATGGCGAAGCCGCCGCTGCTTCCTCCTCTTTTCAGCCGATCCCCATCATATCCCCAGATCCGCCAATCTCCTCCCGCCCGCCCCCTGCTCCGCATTCGGAGCCAAAGAACTTTGACGATCGCGCTTCGCATCTTAATTACAGAGGAGAACGAGCAGAAAAAAAAAAATAGCAAAGAAAAAACAAAGCCGAGAGCTAGCCCGCCGCCGCCGCCAGCCAAACCTGAATTGTAAAAACGTTCTAAACGAACTGAACTCAACCGAACCGAACTGAACTGAGCTGGGCCAAGTCGAGCTGAGCTGGGCTCGGTGTGGAACGTTTTAAGCGGCGTCGTCGTCGTCGTCGTCGTCGTGGAAAGACACTTAATAAATGCGGAAGCGGATGTTCGAGCTACAGAAACACACAGCAGAAACAGAGAGACGCTGACGCTTGTCTATAATCACAATCAGGTTCCAAAGAGACGCAGGGAACAGGGAAATGCAAAAATAATAAGAATACAAAAAAAAACCTATAAAGAATACATATGAGCAGGTAAGTTAATACCATCCGTCTACAGGTTGTAAACATTTACAAAGCCAAGGAAATGCCAGTGTCCAGAGAAGAACAGCAGCAGCAGGAAGAATTGTTTATCAATTGCATGAGGAGGAGAAGTCGTCATCATCATCATCATCATCAGAGACTCACTTCCTCTGACAATTCGATTGCGGGAATCAAAAGTATATACTAGATATATAATCACACACGATGTGTGTAATACACAAGCTAATGTTTTATGGCATGTTCAGGAAATTGGCTCATATCTTTAAACGAGTTGGAGGTGCGGTTTAGGCGGAGAACAAAAAAGGGCGACACACGAATTATTGATTAAACGGAGAGCATTACAAACATCGTAAAGTCGGTTCGAAACGGAACCGGATTACAGATAAGGCCATAAAACAAATACTTCAGTAGAGCAGGGGAATTCTTTCAGAGAGATTAGGAGGAAAAATAAATGAGAAATCTTCGTGGAAATAAAAATAAATGAATTTAAATCTAAGAAATTATTCTGGGAATATTTTCAAAAATGTATTTATAAAACTTAATTATTTTGAGGAACTAAAAGCTATACAGGAAATATATTTTATGGGGTTTTTATGTGGATTTTGTACTACTTTTCTATGTAGAAGCTGAAATTTGGTATACTTAAGAATTTCCAGAGATTACCAATGCCAATAATTCTTTGAAACAAACGTAAACAAGTTATTAAGCGTAATCTGAACGATAAGAACAAATATAAATTCATCTATAAAGAAAAGGGAAATACCAGACTGAACGGAAACTATGTAAGATTGCTTCATCCCCTCGGGAGCTCTTCCTATCAGTTGAACTCATAGATTGCACCTTAATCATCCATCCATCCAGGAAACGTGTGTAGAATCAATCTATGAATTGCATTCGCGGCACTTGCAAGTTAATAGCGTGCGGATGCCGATGCCTTAAGATGCCTGCCTCAAGTGTTGTTACAACCATTATTTCCATTTGATTTTTTTTTTGTTTCCAGGCGGAATTCACTTCGGACTGCACTTCGATAGTTTCGTTTGTTGTTATTTCAAGAGAGCAGCAGCAGCTGATTAGCTGGGCAGGCGGCGCGCATTTTGAAAAGGCTTCTCTTCAGTGAGATTGCTTTCACACAAGCCCATAATAACGATGATAATTATAAACACTTGCATATGCATATATACACATATATATGTATATGAATAAGCAAGTATATAGACCAAGAGGAGGGGGAGTCACTGGGCAAAAGCTTGATAAGCACGGACAATGGCATCCGCGAGTGGTGGGCACAATAATAATAAACAATTGCTGGCAATGCCGCAAGTTGCTCTTAAGTAGCCACTAAAACGTGGCAAACCGACCTAATGAGATAAAAAAAAGAAACAAATATAACAACTGAGAAGCCCACTCACACTCGGCGGCGCACACGAGACAACATCAACAAGATGAGGAATACCCAGAATCCGGCTATCCAAGAACTAACAATTGTCATAGACTCTAAGATCTGGGGATCTCTCTTGAGGTTGCGCTGCTGCATTGCCGCCGGCTAAGAACTCATTTAAGCCCCGCTGCCTAATTATGAATTTGGCGACAATAGAGCGGAGAGAGACAGCTCGGAAATCTCAGCCGCTCAGTCCCAGTTCCAGCTCTAGCTCCCAGCTCCTTCAACGTGCTACGTGCTGTTCGTGTCAATTTTGCTGTTTGTCTTAATTCGTGTTTGCCTTACTTGGAAAATTATAATATAATCTCCTGCTTGACTTGGACCACCTCCCCCCACAGAGCCCCAGTCCCCTCTGGGCCGGGGGCATTTTTGAGGCTGTCGTTTCATTTGACACTTGGTCCGCCGCCGCCGCCGTTGCCGCTCAGACAGAATGGCGGCGCGGCAGGCATTCGCTTGAAAAATATCCCAGCTGTAATTCCAGTATTAATAAAACAATTTCGTGTTAGGTGCCCCCAAATGGTGCTGGAGATGAGGAGGAAAAAGTGGAGGATTCTTTGCCACTCGAGCAGAGACACAACTGACTTCCTTGAGTAGGAAAAGGAGAGGCTGGACAAGTGTGTGTGTGCTTTGATATAAGATGAGTATTTGAGGAACTCTTTTCAGGCTAATATAATGACTGTATTAGGGAGTAATTAGTTTTTAAGAACTATTAATTAGTTTTATAGTTAAAAATCATAGGAAGGATTTAGGTTCTAATGAAATAGGAAATATAACTTGTTAAGAAACTATATTTAGAGATGTTTTCTTGTAAAGAAGGGAATGTGACTTGGAAATATTCAAAGGAACTTATTTTTGCAGATTTACAAACTTCAGTTACTCACTTATTTTACATTCTTTTTTAAAATCTTTCATTTTAAATGGTTTTCCATATAGTAAATCCTTAGAGTTTCTTTGTAATTACCTAAAAATATATAAAAAAGAAAGATTATAATTAGTAACATAAAAGATATCAGTGTTTTAAAATCTGATAATATTACAAGATAATATTATATTATTATAATATAAGATATATTGCACAAAACCCCAACGATCCCATCTTACCCATTTCGACCTTGGCCAGGCAACCCTATTAATATTTTGTGGTGCTACAACCATTGCGTGAACGCATTTTGAAGTGTGCTGAGAGACCGCCCGTCCGCCCAACCACCCCCCTAACACACACCACAACTGACCAAAGGAGCCATAAAATAATCTCCAAACTCGTATCTGCGTATCAAGGTGTAAATAATTGAACAGCCCAATATTCTCGGGCCGTGCCAAACGGCCAACACAGCCCACAACAGCAACAACAATTGCAATCATTATAATAACACTTGTGAAAACCATGCGATATGATTAAAACAAAACAAAAAGAAGCAACAAAAAGTGGCCAAAAATAAAACCGAAATACTTTTCTTCTTCGGTCTCGGTTGTACTCGAAAAAGGAACTACACGCTACGCTAGAAATCGTAAAAATAATAAATAAATAAATAAAGGCAAAAACAAAAGGAATGGTGAATGTGACATGGATTGCGACTGATTACTGTATCAATTAAGACCCCAAAAAAAAAAAAACACAAAAAAGCTCGAGTGTGCCACTCAACCGACCACCGCCCGCCGCCACCCCCTTTCCTTCCCCCAAAAAAGCCAAAAGCGTAAATTCTTGTACTGCCGTCATTTCCGGTTCCCCAGCAGCCCCCCAGAACCCACACCCTCCCTTGCGTATCGTAAACACCTCTATTCCCCGCCACCTGCCGCCCCCTAGATGGCTTCCTCTTTCCACCTTGCCAAACCTTTGGTTCCGTGCTGCTTTTTCCCGTAGCTATTATCAGCGAAAAAAAAGAAGGAAAACGTCCAACGACTGATTATACACACACCTGTTTGCAGATACGGGGGGCGAACACACAACAAAACAATGCACACACGCAGAGTGTACGAATTTCGGAGTGACAAAAATGGTATTTTCGGGGGTCACTATCTACGTACACCTACAGGCTATCGGCTATCGGCGTTCAAATCAAATTGATTTATGAAAGATTTGCCCAAATGCGATTTAAAAAACAACATAAAGAATATAAGGGAAATACCTACAGACATACCTACATACATAACATACATACTTACTATCTAATAAATAATTATCAACTCACAAGAATACCTTTTTGGAAAAATTAAATTAAAAGTAGGTGGGACCCATTAATTTATGGCATAGATTGGTGAAGAAAAAAGTGTGAACAAATAAGAATGATTTGCAGAAAAATCAGGACTATAATGTGGAAGATATTGAAGAACTTTAAGAACTTGAAGAATTTAGTTTAAATTATAAGAGAGCAATACTTTCTCAGTCATCAATAGTAGAATATTCAACGTATTTTAAAGAATTTCAAAAGAAATCTAGTAAATCTAGTAAATAACTTAAGACAGTAAAAAGTATAACAATAACTTTGCTTCGAAAGAATCTAAAACTTTCAAGATGCTGTCCAAAGTGCTAAATACTCTACAAGAATAGGTACTTCTTTTCCATACTTATATAAATGCCATCAAATACAACCTACAATTGTGCATTTCTCGTGCATAATTCATTGTAACTAAGGACACATAATAAGTGGCCGAAATATCCTCTTCGCCGCCCCGCTGGGTTTTCAAGTAGGAATAATGCAGCATTGTTCGCAGTGGAGGGTCTCTGTCCCCGTCGTCTGTCCGGTTCCCGCCTCTTCCTTCCGCCTTTGAATGCAATTTCCTTGAAGTGCCAAATGCCAAAACTTCATTGTGCGTTCTTCTTTCCTCGGCCTCTCTCGGGTCAAGTCGAGGGGTCGATTTGGGTCGAGATTGAATCGAAACGACTGCCCGGGGTCCTGAGAGGATGAGAGGGTCGCCGCAGCAGTTAGGGGTCTCAAGAGTGACAATTATTATGCCAAGGGACCACCCACAAAGTTGCGAACCTGTTCCGCTTTCAGCACAATTCATTGTTATAGGGTTCAACAGGTAAGTAAAGGTGAGTTCGTCCGAGTTCCTACAGGTAGTGATTTTTATTCTTGAGTTTTTTTTTTCTATTTTTTCTTCGGCGGGTAACGCTTACAGTGAGCACAAAAATGGCTATTCATATTTTAGGATTACAATTTGCGGTTTTATAATTGGTAATTGGAATTTCATTTACGGGATCATCCATCTTTTAAATAGGAAAGACTTAGGTTTCAAAAAATACATACAAGTCTTCATATATTTCATTATTCTGTGAGAAAGAGATCATTTAGGATGTGTTTAAAATATTATCCTCTTCATTTACTTTTAAATAAATTTATTGAACGATAAAGAACTGTCCCTTATTTAAAAATATATTATTCTTTTCAGAACTATTTCAAAATAAATATATTAAATTATGTATTTTCACATATATACCATTTAACCATTTGCGGTTAATTTTTATATTAAAAGTTGTTTAAAAGTCCAGTGTACTTCAAGAAATTCTCATTGTGTCTAAAAGGTTTTGTTCCCAGTTCTCCTAGTCTTGTTTCCGTTATTTCTTTTATCGGGGATCCAAAAAACAATTACAGTTACCTTTAGTGTTAGATAAACCATATAATGGACAATCGTCGATAACTGTGACGTACCTCAGATGACCACTTGTTACCAGGCAGCGGGGGTCAAAGTAAGCCCAGTGCTTAGTGGGTTATAAAACTCGAACCCCTTAACCGTTTTCTCCTTGCTTCTCCGGTTATCGGTAGTATCGTCAACTTAGTATCTCTGTAGACAGAGGCGTTACGGATACTTCCTTTTTAACGTTACGCCACCGGGTTTTAGTTAGGTGCACCCAAAACTGTTACGTTGGTACTCGATGCCACGCAACTACTACTACCCCCTTTTCCCTGGGTTTTTCCTCGAGTTTTCCTTTGGATTTTCATGCCCCTTTCCCGGAGTTCAATAAGAAGAAAAAAGAGGAGGGAAATTACCTAATTGTGTTGCATCGACGTACGGGACTGAAAGCGACTACGACGACGACGACGACGACGACTTTCCACAACAACATTACTCCACTTCTTGCTTGGATGTACTTTGCTTTTACCCCTTGTTTTCTGCCACCCACTTTTTTTTTTGAATCCCCCTCCTTACCCTGCACTCCTGCTTTTTCGTATGTGTGCCAAAAGGAAAATGTGCCACAAACTGCAAAATGCGGTGCATATTTGTGTGTGTGTGTTTTCTGTTTGTTGCTTCGCTTCGTTCGCTTCTTTCTTCCACCTCCCACCTCCCTCTTTTTCCTCCTCCTCTCTGCAGTTAGATAACTACAACTACAAGTCACCGTTAAAGCACCAAAGTCGCGTCGCCTCGCGTCTCGTTCGGCGGAGTATTATAACTCAAGCAAGACTTCCTATATTTTGAAACACGTTACGTTCGTAACATAATTCACACAACAGGTTACTCAGACGGCAAAAGAGACGGCAATATACACAGGTACGCTGCAGAGAGATGGCGAGACGGCAAGCTAACGATAACCAAAGCTACAAAAACTACTACAGCAACAACAATTGCACTCGAGTGAAGTTTAGTTGTAGCATTACTGTTACTGTTCCTGTGTGTGTGTTGCGTGTATTTGCGGGCAGAAATTGGGAAACATAGGGAAATGATGATCGTGAGAAAAGATTGCGGGAAATTGTCAGAAGTGCAAGATGAATGGATCGCCAGATGGGCGGGAGAATCGCTATGATTATAAAGAGATAAGGGTTTAAAGGAAAATTTAAGATTGTAGCTAGAAGTTAAAGTATTCAAAGATCCCGAAGAGATTTGTATTTAATAGTTCTTAAACTATATTTAGTTTTAAGTATCAAAAAAGATATAAATCTTGGAAATCTTTGTATTATATTTTAAAATGGTGGTACAATCTAATAACTCAAATATTTATTTTACCCAAAAATAAAAATTTGTAACATTGACTGATTTGTTAACTTATTAATTGCAATGAAAATAAAAAACAAAATTGCTAATGAGGTTATCATTAAAATTCAGATGTCATGACATTTAATCAGATTCTAATATTCCAATTTCCCTGGAAGATCATTTGCCATGATGAAATCACTTCCTGGAAGTGGGAATTATTCCAGGTCCCAATGATCTCATCAGATTCTCAAGTCTTGAAGACAACTTGTGAAATTCTTTTGAACCAGCGTAGTGGGTTTTTTCCACAGTGTATTTAAAGTATCCTTGGTCGCTTAACCCATGCTAGCCCCACGGTAGCCAAATGAATGAGAGAGAGAGAAGAAAAATGTGGCAAGATATAGAGAAGGGGTGTATTATAGTTTACCGCTTTTAATGGCAAATTCGCACGATCGTTGATTGTCGAGTGTTGTTGTTGCTAGTCATTTTTTCTTTGCACTATTGCCACACACTACTTTCTTTATATCTTTCTTTCTTTTTTATGTTTTCTTTGCTGTTTTTTTTAGCGCGAATTCGAGACACAACGTAATGGAAGCTGTTGCATTTGTGGCAAAATTCAGGTTAGTGTGATTTCGTTGCACTCTACAATAAAATGGGTTACAATGGGATATATAGAGTAACGCACAAGTGGTTCGCAATTTTTGCATGCAAGTATAAGCAACAATAGCAACATCTGCTGCTGGGCGATAACAACAATAAATGTGTGTTGGTATATGTATATTTTATTATTTACTTATGTATGTGTGTATGGTTGTGTGTATGTATGTATGTATTTACTTATGTAAATGTGCATTTGTATTGAACGCCAGCAGCTGCCGCATGCATTTTAGAGCAACAACAACAGCAGCACGAGAAGAAAGAAAGGCCACAAAATAAACAAAAGTGCGTGTCGTGACTTGAGCAAAATAGAAATACTAAGGGAAGAGAAGAGGCAAGAAGAAAACAAATAATAAAAAGCCACAACAAATTACGTATACGTGTATGCGTTCTTTTATCAATGTAAGCGAATGCGTATGCGTGCGACATTCTTGGGGCCTTAACCCTTGAGTGACCCGAATTGATAATATGGAGGTTTTGTGGTTTTTGGACATTTTTAAAAACGAAAAATGTGTCACATACAAAATAATTTTAACTGGTTCGATTACATTCAAGATCTACATTTTTATTGCCTTTTTTAATGTACTTTTTACCAAAAAACTGAAGTTCACATGCAAGCAGTTGATAAGCAGTGTTCCCAAATAAGTTTTAAGCAGTGCAAATGCATAGCCACATTTATGTGATCCTGTAGTTTTTAATTTTAAATCAGATATCCAAAATAGTTGACCCTTCTATAGAAGTTGTCATGTTTTAGGTTGCTTCTTTTTTTCCATTGGATTTCTTTAACATTTTATAAACACTAAGAAAAAAGAGAGCGGCTAAGAGAGGCACACACACACACATACATATACACTCTGCTTGTTCGGCATTTTGTGTTAATATCTCTGCCGCTTTAAGGCGTTTTTTATAGTTGTTGTTTTTGCTGCTGTTGCCGCTGCCGCTGCTTGGCGTTTTCTTCCTCTTTCTTTCATTATTTTGCCGCCGCTCATACTCGTTTTGTTGTTGTTGTCTTGGCAGTGATTCGCACGTGTGAGTATGAGTGAGTCAGTACTGTGTGTGTGTGTGAATCGCTCTCTCCCTCTCGCTCTTTACTGCGATCAACAGTTTTTATACCTGTTTGCTTTTCTTCTCTCCTCTCCACCGCACCCCACTCCATGTCTTCCTCTTTTTCTTGCCTGTGCTTTTCTACCGCCGATTCCCAAGCGATCGCTGTCTCCCTTCCTCCTTTTTACACTTTTGACCCGCTCTCTCGCTTCCGTGCACTTGCCGTGCTCTTTCTCTTACGTCGTTTGTCTTTTGCCTCACACACACACACACATACTGCCGCACACACATTCACCCGTTCCCCATTACGTTGTTGTTTTGTTGGGAGCAATGCGGAAGTGAATTTAATTTATTGTATTTACGCTGCTTTTGCTGCTTTGCTGCCGCCGGCTGGTCACCAGGCCAAGTCTCAGGGGGTGTGGTAAAGGGGTGGTGGAGAGAAGTACGGAGAAAGAAGGAGGTAGGGCGCCAAAGAGAGAGAGAGAGAGGGAGAGAGAACCAGGAAAGGAAAAACGTCGAGCGAAATCGCAGCTTCTACAAGTCTTATTTCGTTTTCCGCTAATTGAAGAGAGAGAAACTGTTTTTATAGAGACACAAATCTCAATACATCCGTAGTACTCACAGTCATAACCAAATAAATAGGTAATTAGGTACATTTTACGGATTAGTACAGAAAAACCAAACGTAAAAATAGAAAAAATAATATTAAGGCCGTATCCAATGAATTAAGATTAATGTTAATATCATTCCTGAAAATCATAAAATGAAAATAAATATTTTATCCTCTAGGAAAACGATTACCCACAGATTTCCCTCTTCCTTCGAGCTATTTTCCTGTCCATATTGTTTGTGTGTGTTTGTTTTGTACATAATAAATTTTATTGCCGAGATTTCTGCTCTCATCTAAATAAAAAAATTAAATAATATACAATATCGGAGGTGGCGCACGATCAGGTGTGTGTGTCTAGTTCAAAGCCCCCCCTCGGAAAACCCCCTGATTCGCATAAACATATACATACACATGCATATACCATATAGCTGCGGCAGAAGCAGGAACTGTTTGGCTGATTTGTTCGACGCCGTCGTCGACGGGCGGCAAAGGCAAATAAATAAACACAATTCTGCTGGCTGTTTTACTTTTTTTTTATTATATATGAATGTATGTACATATGTACATACATACATATGTATATATATATGTATATACGGCTATATGGCTATATGGTCATATGCAAGTGTGAGTGCTTCTTTTCGCCATAGCGCCCCGGCGATAAGATTTCGCTGACGTGAGCCAGAGTCGCCCGGCAGAGTCACCCTAATTGGAGCTCAACGCTCCGCTTTTGTTTCACTGCACTTCCATTTCCATAGAAAAGTGCATGCAACAAGAGACTCGTGAACCGAACAGAGAACGAGCTACTTCTATAACATATGGCATACCACCGATATCCAGTCCAAGACATGCACGGACCACCACTCACTATATGGCCACTCCGATAATTACCGTTTTCTCTGAGGAGGAGACGGTAAACTTCGGGACCCAACAACCAGCATGATGCAACCGAAGCATTACCGAAGCACCTCAAAGGTACCGTAATACCGACTGTAGGAATGTGGGCTTGGAAAAGCACTATTTCCAACCTAAATCGATCTATAATGCATATGTACATACATATGAATGTTATATATCGAAGAGTGCAAAGGAATCAGTGGAGCGTGCTCCAACTAGTAAGCTTGGGAAAAGAAATTTGTATCGGAAAATTAGCTACAACACCGGTCCCATTGTGGAGTGTTAGTTCTCAATAAGATTTTCTTTTACAGGCTAATCGACAGCCAATTTTTGTAAGACAAGTTGAAACTTTTAGACTTTGTATAATCTAGTTTCAAAGATTAATTCACTCAAATTTTAACAAGATCGAATAAGAACAAAGGTTGGAATACTAGGTACAAAAAACAATTAGATTAACACAGAAATGAGCATTGTGTTGGGGAACAATCAGATAACAAAAATAGTAATTAAAATATGAAATTAGCATTCCTGCCGCTCCCATTCTCAAGACCATCATGATATTGTAACTCTTTAATATTTAAACTAGTCTAATAAAAATGCCACAATCTGATCCTCTGAAATAACATGCAAATAAATCAAATACAACCCTAGATAAAGCTTTGTTACCGGGTCGGTCGGGCGTTTTCTATCGCATTATCCGTACGCTCCAAATATAGTTCCCAGTTATCTGTTTACACGTGTAGATCCGACAAATTGTTGACCTCAACCAGAGACCAAAAACTCAAACATTGTAAGAAGACGAGCAGTGAGTGAGGGGGAAGTCATATTTAGCAGATAACCAGTACAAGATTAAGGCAGAGCAATTATTTATCAGTTGCCCAGACAAGACTCTGTTGTGGTGTCTGTCCATTGTGACGTAGTATTATGGGAAACGCATGTACCAAAAGACGATGTCTTAACCATTTCGTAATAAAGCAACGATGACAATTGGGCCGATACAGGGAAAATGGCTGTTAACACCGATTACAGTCCGAACATTAATTGCTTAATCTTGTTCAAGTCGAATAATCTGATG
>JAEIIU010057445.1:0-13895 GCA_018874675.1 Drosophila baimaii | reverse complement strand
TACTATTTACTATATTATCCACAACGTTATATATTTTTGTTCAACAACTAAACAATCTAACATAACATGTGTTTCCAAAATCTAGAACTGAAGGGCCTTGGCTGAGATGACGTTTTCACAGATGGTTTTTAGGTCGTAAACTAATTTAATCTGCTTAAAAATCATTCAAAATCCACAAAATCCATTTACACCTTCTCAACAAACATGGTCTGATACTTTAACTTTTAGAAATATACACCCTAGATATTTAATCTATAGTAAGTACATATGTTATGGAAACGAGATAAGAATGAGGGCGGAAAATCCAAAGGTACCTGAAGAGTCTATTGACATATGTGTACAAGATTTTGAAAAGAATACCCACCCAGAAATCGCACTTAGAAACCCAAAGAAGGAGATCCTGCTGTCCGTTCAGCGGAGCTGACAGCAAGCGGTCTTATCTGAAAGTAAGTGTTTGAATCCATTGCTCCGGCGCTGGCACGCTCATTTCGTATTCGTTAACGGCTCGAGGCGGTTGTGTTTTTCGGCGGGCGCACTGACTGTCTCGGAACATATTTGAAAACTTGTTTTTATATTACATTTTGTAAGGCACTCCCAGGCACCTATAGATACATGCGAGCGACCCGTAATTGCAGGCCCGTACACTTATATAGTCATTGAAACTGACGAGATTATGACAATGTCTGGCAATCAAGCAACTTCGGTGTTGGTGTTTTTTGTGAATGGAAAGAAGGTACTAAAAGATACTTAGATAAGTCGCGTGTTTGCAGTATCTTAAGAATTTCGGTTAATTGTGGACCCCGGACCCGTATCGATTTTATGACGTTTTATTGTATTAATTGGACAACTTGTAGAAACCGCCTTTTTTTTCTCAATTGAATGTGTGTCGATTTCGCAGCCCACTTTATTTATTGAGAAGCGCTGATAACAATTGACCCCCAGAGAAAAGTGGAGGAGCGTTGTTCGCTTGTGGCCCCTTATCAACTTATCAACAACACATCAAGCCATTTTACAATGGATTGGGAGCAGTTTCACAGGGAGCTCACTGGTTTTTTGCGTATTTCTGCCTGCTGATAACCAGGCAGGCAGGCGCACATTCCAAAAATACAATCAGACTTTACAATGTTTACATTGCGGCGCACCTAAACTTATAGTCAGGCGTATTATCTAGATAATACCAGACACATGTGGCAACTGGTGTTGACGCACCGCAGCAATTAAAGTTCTTAATTTAACGCCTCATAAGTGGAGTCATAATAAATAACCGGCTGTATGGCCGGTATTTTGATAGTGCTAGATAGAGAGCACTTTGTTGGAACAGGGCTGGAAGAGACGCCTGCAGTTAGTCTAGTACTTTGGTGCACTGAAAAACGAAGCTGATATATGGGCACTGTCTCACTTAATCACTTACAAAATGGACAGAGTGTCTGTTTTTTAAGAGGAATAAATAGTGTTTATTATGTTCTTACTAATTAGTTTGAAAACCCTCCTCATTTTCTTTTTACTTTTTTAAAAATAATAATCAGTACCATATAACCTTACCGGGTGTACAGATACTTCTAATAAAGTAATGTAAATTCGTTGAATTTGGATGCCAAAGTGAAAATTATTGTATTTATTAAAATTCCAGCTCGGCTGCTTACAAGAAATTAGTATTCTATTCTTATTCGAAGACCCACGTATCTTAAAGTGTGATCGTTCTAAAAATACTATAGATATATGCATATATCTGGACCACTTCAAGTGCAAGCTCGTTAAAACTGTACTCATGCTATTTATAAATATTAAAATATATTATAGCTTGGGGTTTATTAAGTTTAATATGAAATAACCTATCAAAATGTATGCCGATCATCAATCAATATTATTTACTTCCAATTAAGTGAGAATTTCACTTTCATTTAAAGAACTTAATGATTCATTTTAAAGCCCAACTCAACATTCTTCCTTATTCCAGGTGATTGAACCCAGCCCCGATCCGGAATGTACTCTGCTCACCTACCTCCGCGACAAGCTGCGGCTGTGTGGCACCAAGCTGGGATGTGCCGAGGGTGGCTGCGGCGCCTGCACAGTGATGATATCTCGCCTGGAGCGCTCCGACAACAAGATCCGACACCTGGCGGTCAATGCCTGTCTCACGCCCGTGTGCGCCATGCACGGCTGTTCGGTGACCACGGTAGAGGGTATTGGCAGCACCAAGACTCGGCTGCATCCGGTCCAAGAGCGCTTGGCGAAGGCACATGGCTCGCAGTGTGGCTTCTGCACTCCTGGAATCGTGATGTCCATGTACGCGCTCCTGCGGAATGCAGAGCAACCCTCCATGCGGGATCTGGAGGTGGCATTCCAGGGCAACTTGTGCCGCTGCACTGGCTACCGACCCATCCTCGAGGGTTACAAGACCTTTACCAAAGAGTTTGCCTGCGGAATGGGCGATAAGTGCTGCAAGGTTAATGGCAAGGGATGTGGATCGGATCCAGTGACGGATGACAAGCTGTTTGAGCGCAGCGAGTTCCAGCCCCTGGATCCCAGCCAGGAACCCATCTTCCCACCCGAACTTCAGCTGAGTGCGGCCTACGACTCTGAGAGCTTAGTCTTTAGGTCAGAGAGGGTGACCTGGTTTCGGCCGACCACTCTGGAAGAGCTCCTCCAGATTAAGGCCCAGCATCCTGCGGCCAAAGTGGTGGTGGGCAACACAGAGGTGGGCGTGGAGGTCAAGTTCAAGCACTTCCTCTATCCGCACCTGATCAATCCCACCCAGGTGAAGGAACTGCTGGAGGTGCGAGAGTCGCAGGACGGTATCTACTTTGGTGCCGCTGTCAGTCTGATGGAGATCGATGCTCTCCTCAGGCAGAGGATCAAGGAGTTGCCAGAGACCAGCACGCGTCTGTTCCAGTGCACCGTCGACATGCTGCACTACTTCGCCGGCAAGCAGATCCGTAATGTCGCCTGCCTGGGTGGCAACATAATGACCGGCAGCCCCATTTCCGACATGAATCCAGTGCTCACAGCCGCGGGAGCACGACTTGAGGTGGCGAGCTATGTGGATGGCAAGCTTCGAAAGAGAACAGTGCACATGGGAGAGGGTTTCTTCACGGGATATCGGAGGAATGTTATAGAACCCCAAGAGGTGCTCCTGGGCATCCACTTTCAGAAGACCACTCCCAATGAGCATATGGTGGCCTTCAAGCAGGCCAGGCGCAGGGATGACGACATAGCCATCGTGAATGCCGCTGTTAACGTGCGCTTCGAGGAGAAGTCCCATGTGGTGTCGGAGATATCGATGGCCTTTGGCGGCATGGCACCTACCACGGTGCTGGCTCCCAAGACCTCTAAGCTGATGGCTGGACAAGAGTGGAGTCACCAGTTGGTGGAGCGAGTGGCGGAGAGTCTGTGCACGGAGCTTCCCCTAGCTGCTTCTGCTCCTGGCGGCATGATTGCCTATCGTCGGGCATTGGTAGTGAGCTTGTTCTTCAAGGCTTTCCTGGCCATCAGTCGGAAGCTGATTGAGGCCGGGATCATTTCCTCGACAGCCTTGTCATCGGAGGAGCAGAGCGGTGCCGATCTGTTCCACACTCCCGTTCTCAAGAGTGCTCAGCTCTTCGAACGGGTTTGCAGTGACCAGCCCATCTGTGATCCCATTGGCAGACCCAAGGTCCATGCCGCTGCTCTGAAACAGGCCACCGGCGAGGCCATCTACACGGACGACATACCCCGCATGGAGGGGGAGCTGTACCTGGCATTTGTCATAAGCACCAAGGCAAGAGCTAAGATTACCAAGCTCGATGCCAGTGAAGCCCTAGCCCTGGAAGGCGTTCATCAGTTCTTTTCCTATAAGGATTTAACGGAGCACGAGAACGAGGTGGGTCCCGTGTTCCACGACGAGCACGTCTTTGCCGCTGGCGAGGTCCATTGCTATGGCCAGATTGTAGGCGCCATAGCTGCAGATAACAAGGCGCTGGCTCAGCGAGCTGCTCGGCTGGTGAAGGTGGAGTACGAAGAGCTCACGCCAGTGATCGTGACCATCGAACAGGCCATCGAGCATGGATCCTACTTTCCGGATTATCCGCGATTCGTCACCAAGGGCAACGTGGAAGAGGCGTTGGCCCAGGCAGAGCTTACCTTTGAGGGCAGTTGCCGGATGGGCGGACAGGAGCACTTTTACCTAGAGACCCATGCGGCTGTGGCTATTCCCCGGGACAGCGATGAGCTGGAGCTCTTCTGCTCCACCCAGCATCCCTCGGAGGTGCAAAAGTTGGTGGCCCATGTCACATCACTTCCAGCCAACCGGATCGTGTGCCGAGCCAAGCGCCTGGGAGGAGGTTTCGGTGGCAAGGAGTCGCGGGGCATTTCGGTGGCACTCCCAGTGGCCCTGGCCGCCTACCGGTTGGGCCGTCCCGTACGCTGCATGTTGGATCGGGATGAGGACATGCTGATCACTGGAACCCGTCATCCGTTCCTATTTAAATACAAGGTGGGCTTCACCAAGGAGGGTCGGATCACGGCCTGCGACATTGAGTGCTACAACAATGCCGGCTGGTCCATGGATTTGTCCTTTTCGGTGAGTGCTCCTCTTACGTCCTTCGGTGTTTTCCCTCTCTGATGTGAATCTTTTTTCAGGTCCTGGAGCGCGCCATGTATCACTTCGAGAACTGCTACCGCATTCCCAACGTCCGAGTGGGTGGCTGGGTGTGCAAGACGAATCTGCCATCGAATACGGCCTTCCGTGGCTTCGGCGGTCCCCAGGGCATGTACGCCGGCGAGCACATCATCCGGGATGTGGCCCGGATCGTTGGTCGCGATGTGGTGGATGTGATGCGGTTGAATTTCTACAAGACGGGAGACTACACGCACTACAACCAGCAGCTGGAGCACTTCCCCATCGAACGCTGTCTGGAGGACTGCCTCAAGCAGTCGCGGTATGACGAGAGGTGCCGGGAGATAGCCAGCTTTAATGGGAAGAACCGGTGGCGCAAGCGAGGAATAGCGGTGGTGCCCACCAAGTACGGCATTGCCTTCGGGGTCATGCACTTGAACCAAGCCGGTGCGCTGATCAATGTCTATGGTGATGGCTCTGTGTTGCTTTCCCACGGCGGCGTTGAGATTGGCCAGGGACTGAACACGAAGATGATCCAGTGCGCCGCCCGGGCACTGGGAATCCCCCTGGAACTGATACACATAGCGGAGACGGCCACCGATAAGGTACCCAATACCTCGCCCACGGCGGCGAGTGTGGGATCGGATATCAATGGCATGGCGGTGCTGGATGCCTGCGAGAAGCTGAATAAGCGGCTGGTCCCCATCAAGGAGGCACTGCCTGGGGGCACGTGGCAGGAGTGGATCAATAAGGCGTACTTCGATCGGGTTAGTCTCTCGGCCACCGGATTCTACGCCATGCCAGGTATCGGTTACCATCCGGAGACAAATCCCAATGCCCGCACCTACAGCTACTACACGAACGGCGTGGGCATCAGTGTGGTGGAGATCGATTGCCTGACCGGCGACCATCAGGTGCTTAGCACGGACATTGTAATGGACATCGGATCGAGTATGAATCCGGCCATAGACATTGGCCAGATCGAGGGAGCTTTTATGCAGGGCTATGGCCTCTTTACCCTGGAGGAGCTCATGTACTCGCCGCAGGGTATGCTCTACTCCAGAGGCCCGGGCATGTACAAGCTGCCCGGCTTCGCTGACATACCCGGCGAATTCAATGTGAGTCTGCTGACGGGTGCACCCAATCCCAGAGCTGTTTACTCCTCGAAGGTGAGTCATTTTTGAAGTTAGAAGGATGAACAAATCTAATTCTTATTCCTTGCAGGCTGTGGGAGAACCACCACTCTTCATAGGATCCTCTGTCTTCTTTGCCATCAAGGAGGCCATTGCAGCCGCTCGACAGGACCAGGGTTTGACAGGTGACTTTTACTTGGAGGCTCCCTCTACCTCGGCCCGTATACGAATGGCCTGCCAGGATAAGTTCACCAAATTGGTAGGTTTTTTAATAAAATTTACACAACGAATTTAAGTACTAACCTTTAACTTTGTTTATGCAGCTTGAAGTTCCTGAGGCAGGAACGTTTACTCCATGGAACATTGTGCCCTAGAGCTACCGGTTTTCCAGTTTTTGACTATTGATTAATATGTTACACATATTCAGTTACATTTATTTGAAAAATAATAATTAATAATAGGTTTAAGAATAAATAAATACAAATAAATGATCATACCACTTTAAGGGTTTACAATTGCCATCGCTACCTTTGTATGTTAATAAAGATAAAATAAAATGTACGCATTCCTTAAATAAATTTTATATAGAAACCTCAAGGCAACAGCTGACTCTGGTATACCCCTTGAACCTGATCATTAACGGGTATACAAAGCCGTAGATTAAAACACAGGTTTTCGGAGACTTAAGCTCTTGCCGCGAGCATCTCTCATTCGCATTCGGACGTCAGCGAGGAAAGACGTTAATGATGAGGTCGCTCCGCAGTTGGCTTCTTGAGTTCACAATAATACTAACATCGATTATTCATGTGGGAAAGTCGCAATATTATTTACATAATGGATATGGACAACAACCCTCACCTTGGACAGGACCGGCATCATATCCTGTCCAGGTTTCAGTCGATGGCTATGGCAATTGCCAGGCACACGATCGCCCTTTGCTGGGACGATGTGTTAGGTACGCGGATTGCATCAGTGCCATACGATCTGTGCCGCAGGTAACGCCATTACTCTGTCCATCGCCATGGCCCGAGCAGTTGGTATGCTGTCCCCATGGCGGCTACGTGATGCAGGCTCCCAGACTTCGTAAGAGTGAGGAAGGTGCGTATGGATAGGTTTCTGTATGCTGGAAATTAAGAGAAAACGATCTCATATTTTGGATAGCCTGCTTGAACGCCTACCCAAGAGGGCACCATAAGCGACGACGTCGCCGCCGTCGTAGTAATAATTCTAATCAAGAGCAATTGGAAGTATTTGAGCCAGCTATCCAGCGACGCAATCAAAGCGAAAATCTCTTGGTCGGTGGTAGACTCACCCTGGAAAATGAGTATCCGTATATGGTAGGTATTTTTGAGTAAACAACTAATACTAAAATTATAAATTTCAAATGCACATCGCTTGCAGTGTGCCCTTGGCTGGCCCTCCCGCACCGACCGTTGGATTCGAGGGCAGAAATTCGCTCGACGCCGGTACACCTTCAATTGTGGCTGCGTCATGATTTCGGCACGGTTCGCTCTAACGGCTGCCCACTGTGCCAACGTCGGCGGGTAAGCAACAACAACAACAACAAAAAACAAACAGACGCTCAAATACCCGAAATGCTAATGGCTTTCTTAAAATGAACAGGGAACCCCCTTCAGTGGCGTTGATTGGAGGCGGCGACTTGAACAGCTCCCGCGGTCAGCTAATCGAAATCAGACATATAACCAAGCACCCGCACTTCGATGAGGAGAGCCTGAGCAATGACCTGGCAGTGGTCAAGCTTGCCAGGAGATCCAACATGAATGTGGCCTGTCTATGGAACCATGATTCTGTGCCAGAAAGTCCGCTAACTGCCCTGGGGTATGGACAAACCAAGTTCGGTAAGCAGTTAACTGGATTCAGCAGTCATTAAATCGAAGGTTATCCGTGCCGCGGTTATGTGTATGTTTTGTTTGGGTAAGCTCACTTCAAATCATCAGTTTTGTGTGTGAGGAGTAGCTGGTGTCAGTTACCAAGGTATACCAGAAGCTGCTCTTGGAGCTGAAGTTATCCCTAGGTGGCTAGTATATTCAATTAATTATATAAATATCGATTATATCTGTGGCTACTGTGCGTTCTGAGATTAAGAGTAAGGTTTGTTATTTTATTTTCTCCACCAGCTGGTCCACACTCCAATGAGTTGCTGCAAGTGCTGTTGTATCCCTTGGACATTCATCAATGCCAGAGATTTTTGGAACCCGATGATAAGCTAAAAAACGGACTAGGACCTGGTCATCTCTGTGCGGGAGATTATTCAGGCAACATGGATACTTGTCAGGTGAACTACTGGGAAAAATGGAGGGCTTTCTTAGCTTTTCCAGCTTCAAAAATACATTATATTTACTTAGATATTTATATTTCACTTAAAACCAATTAAATAATGTTTTCTAGGGCGATTCTGGAGGACCCTTGATATTCCATCAACATATGCGTCACCACCACCACACTCGGATACCTTATGTGGTGGGAATCACTTCCTTCGGAGGCGCATGCGCCACTGGACAGCCTGGAGTCTATGTGCGGATCGAGCACTATCTGCAGTGGATAGAAGAACAGGTGTGGTCATAGTCCACTGTTCAGAAATGTATTTATAAGTAAAGTTCTCATTAGTAGGCAATTAAGTCCATACTTGATCATATTTAAGTACATTATATTTGACAATTACAAAACGTTTTAAGTAAAGTTTAAATGAGTTTAAAGGAGTACATACTTTCTGGATTTAATTAATTATAAAGAACATTTTCAACTAAGACTCGAACCGAAATATATCTACTTTGTTAAGGGTTAATGCTGCTTGAAAGCGATCTTCTCTATCCAATCCAAGTAGCTATATATCTTTGTGTAAACACCCGGCGCATTCGGAGCGGCACAGAATTTCCCGAACGAGGTGATGCCCACCACGAAGGCCACGCAGTTGTACTCGGGCAGAATGGCATGGATGGGGCCGCCAGAGTCGCCCTGACAGGTGTCCCTGCCGCCGAGGAGGTAGCCTGCGCAAAACTGGCCATCGATAATGCCACGCGGGAGGCGTCGCTCCTTCTGGTAGATCTGCTTGCAGCGCATCTGGGGAATCACATCCAGGTCCACCTGCCTCAGAGTGTTCGACTTGGTGCCCAGGAACTCCGTTCGTCCCCAGCCGGCAGCCACAACGCTGGGAATCTTCAGCTCTGGCACTTGCCACAGGCAGGCGGGACGCACCTGGTCCGAAAGTCTGGCCCTCTTGGTTAGCTTCAGCAGCGCTATGTCATGGTAGTAGGCGGAGGAGCGGTACTTGGGATGCAGGATGATGATCAGGATCTTAATGTCCTGTTGGGCAGCACTGGTTTCGTTCAACTGCCGGGCACCCAGTCGCACCATATCCGGCGGCTTGCTGCTGGATCACAGGGATGTCTGTAGTTGTGACGCCTTCGATATACTCACTTACCTACCCGAGGTGGCACAGTGGGCGGCAGTGAGCACATAGAGCTCGCTGACCAGAGTGCCGCCGCAGCCCCACTTGATGTCGATCTCATTGGCCTGGCCGCTGCCCTGTGTCCATCCCAGGGCGGCCATGTGCGGGAAAAGTCCGTGACGGGTGGGCACTCCGCCGACGATCAGCGGCACACTGGGCACACACTGCTTGCCGGAGAAGGTGCGTCCGGTATCGGCCAATTGAAGGCGTCTGGTGGCAGCATTGTACTCCTGGCATTCTGAGGCAGACCTCAAACTATTCCCATTACTATTTCCAAGTGTGGTATGGAGACACTTACTGGAGGCACTGAGGCGCTGTGCAAGGACATGCTTGTCGGCTAGGGGACAGCACACAACAGGCACGTTGTTCCGATGGGTGCAGATGTCGATGCGAGTGCCATGCACACGATACTCCCGGATCACGTGGAGGCACTGGTAGGCCAGGATGCAGTAGCCACTCCGTCCGTCGAAGCTCCGCCGGCAGAAGGCGCCCTCGCGGTATTCCGCAGAGGCAGGCGTCCTCTCTTCGGTCTCCTCGTCGTCGAACTTTAAATAGCTTTCCGCCCCCTCTAGATCTGGGCTATCCACCTCCTCGTCCTCGCTATGCGTCTGCTCCTGCTCCATCCACTGCTCGGGGATTGAGTACTTGGTGGTCTGGTAGTTGGTTATTTCAAAGGCATTAAGAGCTGCATTAAGGAGAGTAATGATTTATTGGTCAAATGGGGGGTGCGGGGTTACTTTCCACTTACCCTCAAGGCATGGATTACTTAGGAGTAAGTGCAGGCAGATAAATTGAAGAATAATGTGCATTACTCTCATTATAATCTCAGTTGAAGGGGCCTGACACCTGGCTTCCTTGCACACATTTTGGTGAAAATAATTGCAGTGAATGGAATGTGAAATAATCACACTGTGCTACACACATTGTAAGCTCTTCATGGAGGGTGGAAGCTTAGAGCTCGAATGCCAAGAATGCTCTTAATTTAGCGAACAATGAAACAATTAAAATTGATAGTTTTTTTATATTTAAAATAAATAAATAAATAAAATAAAATAATTATAATTTAAATACTCGAAATCGTAATAATCCCGGAAAAGATTCATTTACTTTTCTTCATGTAACCCACATCGGCGCAAGTCAAAGAATAACTGAGCTTACAAACTGGACTTTTTACAGTAATTCAAGAATCGCTCTGGTGTCAAATGTTCAGAGAGGCAATGAAGATTAAAGAGGTAAGAAAGCCGAAGCTCAAGTTACCTTCTCAGTGGAACCCATATATAAAATAAAATTAATATATTCAAATGATTTTTAATTTAAAACAATACGTAATGCTAAAATCAGGAAAAAAAGAAGAAAACTATTATGAGAAGTATAAACTACAAATATTTTAATATATTCGTCACGAGTCCACCATTTTAATACATTATATATACCACATTGAGAACTTCCTTAGCAAAACCAAAATAGATAAAATGAAATAATAAAAAAAGGGTATGATCTAAACAAGTATGCAGTTGAATTGAGAGCCCTTTTCGTTTTAAGACTTTAAGTGAGCTTTTGGCTCTTCCTCTCGCAATCTCTCAGCACAGGTACTTCCCTTTAGTTTAGTGATTCTTTACAATTAAATAAAATTAAATTAAAAAATAAATAAATAAATAAATAAAATAAAAAATAAATACGATGTTCGGAAGCAATGGGAAGTAAACTAAAACGTTCAGAGGACTGTCCGTCCCATGATAGAACTATAGTTCTATATCATATCATACCATATCATGCCATAACATATCCGTCCTTTATATTCGAATCCCTTCAGTGTGACCAAAGTACGTTAGGTAATAAAAATATCGATAGGCATGATGTAGCGTTGACAGATTAGAGCTACAAAGAATTAAGGTGCCTGAGTACTACCGCTATTTGACATTTGGCAAAGCTGCACTCTAAAACCAATAACCTGAAGATCGAAACTGTAATGATGTTACTATGTGGGGTAAAGAAACATTAGGAGAGTAGGTAATTAAAAAAAATCACATTATTTAAAGAAAACGCATAATTTTCTGAAAGCTTCTACAATGAATATAATACTTTTGATTTTAATTCATTTTGAATGCCCAATTATGTTTGCATGTCTTAGGATATTAAAGATTTACAATTAATTAATATTATAAAATTTTCTTCCAGGATATATTATTATAAGTCCCACAATTCTGATTAAAACATTTCTTAATGACTAATTTACTGATTATCAAACTCGCTGTAGTAATTGGGCCAAACTATGGAAGCTATCCAGTCAATGTAAGATGACACGCGTGTATAAACACCTAAAAAATGTATAATTTATAAGCCAATATTCTTGATATTTAATAAGAGTCCTTACCAGGAAATTCACTGCGACAGTAGGCACCATAAGAGGTAATGCCCACCAGGTAGTAGCGATAACGCCTTCGGCTGCGGTTGCGTCGACGCCGACGCTCCAGGTTCAACTGAAGAGGTCCTCCCGAATCGCCCTAAGTAAGATTTTGTAGTTATTTCAAAAATCGATTTATTTTAAATTAATTTTATATTCTCTCACCTGACAGGTATCACGATTTTTCTCATAGTCATGAGCGCATATCTGGCTGGAAAGTATCCCGCGCGGAGAACTCTCGTCGGCGGGAAGACTGGTATTGCACTGCTCCGTTGGCACCACCGACAGATCCAGTTCCGTAAGGACGTTTGTTTGGGGTTGGGCAAAGCCTGTCGATCCGTAGCCCATGGTGTGGAGCTTGCCATAAGGAATTTCGTCCCTTGGCCACAGTCGGGCTGGCTTCACAAACCAAGTGTATTCCACGGGTCGATTTAACTGGATCAGTCCGATGTCATGGTAATTTAGGGTGGAGTTGTACAACGGATAAAGGTAAATCTGCGCCACACGTCGCCTTTGTGGTTCAACATCGTTCTCCCATTCCTTTAGCTTAATATCTCCGATTTTCACCACATCGGGGGCCGTGCTAGGTCATGTAAGGGAGGTAATTCATTAATCTTAAACGGCATTGAGTCCGGTATGATGCAACTAAGGAATATTTATAGGTTATTGGGTCAGAAATATCTGCATTACTATCATCTGATAGGAACTCTGATAGTCACGCGTTAGTTATCACAAACACCAAACATACACATGGGAAGAGAGATAGTTACAAGGGCAAAATATACACAATTCCGAACTCTATGTTAGGTACAAGCTTTTATAAGACGAGTATCGAAACATAAATTGTCTTAGAAGGTATTTGGGTTTTCAAAATGTAGTGCCCATCCTTAATCAATGGAATGAGATTACCTTTGCATGCATATAATGATTTTCGCATTATGAAATATTATGATATTATGATTATGCTAGTCCCTGGCAAATGAGTGAAAGTGAAAGCTTACCCATGAGTGGTCAGACAGTGAGCGGCCGTGAGCACGAAATACTCACTGATTAGGCTCCCGCCGCACTTGTAGTCGATCTCGTGGTTCTCATTCCGGAATCCCAGAGCGGCCTACGAGACGGAGAAGGAGTAAGAGAGATGGTGTGAGCGTAAGAGATGCTTGGGGCTCGGCTCCAAAGCTGTTATCAGATGGCAGGGCTTTGATTTGCCAGTCGACTTTAATCGTGCTTTGGCGTTTCCCCCATTCCGGTTTTGTGTGATTTTTTGTGTTTATTTTATTGTATTTTTTTTGTATTTGTTTGGAGTGCATCTCCGTCTGCTACTGACCATGTGTGGATACTGTCCGGGCGCCACAATCGATCGTCCATTGAAATCGTCCGACAGATCCGCCGCCTCCGCCGTTTTATTGTAGTTTTCCGTGTCCACCTTTTGCTCCGTACTCAGGAATATGTTATGGAAATTCTTGTGGTGACCGGGCGGCGGACGTCGGGGGTTCCATTGACGGTGGCCATGGTGCCTCGGTGGCGGGGGTGGACCTCCTGGACAACCCGGTGGCGGACCGGGTGGTGGCGGACCAGGTGGCGGTGGTCCGGGTGGCGGTTGACCGCAGGGCGGCGGAGGCGGTGGCGGCGGGGGTCTATAATAGCCGTAGTTGTTAAAATAACCCGGCGGCCATTGACTTTCGTAACCGTTGTTATAGTTGTAGTTGTTGTAGTCCCACCTGCTTGGCTCCGGTTCGGGATTGGGAAATACCCACTGGCCCTCGTTGCCGTTCCCGTTCCCGTTGCCGCCGTTGTGGTTCCTATGCCGTCCCTGTCCCTGGCCCTGTCCCTGTCGCGGTCCCTGTCCCTGCGCCGGAACCCCGCACGAAAGCAAACAAACTGCGGCCAAGACACAAACACTTTTCAAATCTGCCATTGGTAGCTAGGTAGGTAGAGGTAGAGGTCTTTCTCGTTTGACCGATTTCGTTCGACTGGGATGTGTCTTCGAAAGGCAGCAGCGCCGAGCAGGCAAACAGTTTTATTGAAATTCAGACGAATTTATAATTGAGCACCCGCATTAATTAATAAAAATACATTAAACAAAAACACAAATAAAATGGCCAGCGAGAGCCGGGGGTGTTTTCGGACACAGTGGCGGCCCGAAAATTGTTTTATCATTTAAGTCATTTAAATAAATGACCAAATTCCACATATTTTCTAATGCAAACAATTTAGAAATGTCAATACAAAAGGAAGCTTTGGTAAGAGTGTGTGGGAGAGCTCTACTCTTACAGAATCGCAGAGTTGGTATGC
>JAEIIU010057429.1:0-14627 GCA_018874675.1 Drosophila baimaii | reverse complement strand
AAAAAAAAATAAAAAAATCCTTCGAGCCGGATTTGAACCAGCGACCTATGGATTTCTATTGAACATTTTACATCTACAGTCCACCGCTCTACCAACTGAGCTATCGAAGGTCTGAAAAAATGTTGTCCAATGTCAGTTTGGCTCCCAAGAGAGGGACAGAGATAAATACTGATGGTGAAGAGAGCGTGAGGTTGTAATCTATTTTTACCGATTGCTTGAGACTCGCACACTCTTCACATTTATTTATGTACAATATTAGCCAAATGAATAGGTATTTTAAAAATCTGTTATTGACCAAGCGATTCTCGGCGAAATTACGAGGGACGTATGAACTTAGGTCGGGCTTTACATTTTGTATTTTTTTATTTATTTATTGCAAGAATAAGCTGATTTCCTCCAGGAAATATTTGTTCGACTTTTTTGGTCTTGTTTTACTAAATACTTAACGATCTCTACAAATATGTAATTACCTTAAAGTACGATAATACAACTTAGTGATGCATGAGTTATATAAAAAAAAGTTCCTAAGCCATTTATACCATTTAAAAAACGTATAAAATAAAAATAAAAATTAAAAAAAAAAAAATTTTAAATTTACATACTTTCAAAAAATCCTTCGAGCCGGATTTGAACCAGCGACCTATGGATTTCTATCGTAAAGTTCTCAATCTACAGTCCACCGCTCTACCAACTGAGCTATCGAAGGTCTTGGGGCTTTCGTGTCATGTGAGAGTTTGGTTCGCGAAAGCGGAGGGGAATGACACGGAGAGAGGTACTACAAAAAAATATTGAAATGTATAATAAAATATGTATATATGTATTTATATTATAAAGTATATATAAGTGTATATATTATACACTTTTTATAAGTCAAATATTTTTAATGTGTATGATAAGGAGTTCCAAAATAATCCAAATTTTACTCGGCAATAAATTGAGTGCCAGCACTACAAATGATCTTGTCTTTAATTTATTTCTGCACTTTATAAAAATGGTGAATAAGAGGTCATACAAGAAACAGCAAGTCTCCATAAAGACAGTAATAGATTTCCCCATCAGCTTGATTTTGCGGATTTTGCAGAATTTTTCACCGGAAACTTGCCTTCACAACACCCCTTACCTTCTCAATGCCAATCACTTGCAGTTTTGAACAAATTTCCGAACACTTTGGAGGTTGGAACTTTCACCAGAGATAGCCACACCCACCTAGCCATCTGGCAAAAGAAAAAAAACGTCCAAGGAATTCAATTAATTAAGTTAGGTATACGCAACGTATGCAGCAGACCTGTGGGCAGGGAGGAGAAGGACAAGTGCAAACTGAAATCCATTATAGCCATTTGCAAGATAGCAATTTACGCCAGCCGAAGCGGTTCGTTAACGGGGCCAACAGCAAAAGTGAAACAAACGCAATTTCCGACGCACGGGAAATGCAACAAAAATGGCACTTTTAATTGAAAAATTACAGCAACAAGTTGGGCGCCCTTCAGCCCCTCAATTATCTTCGTTCCACTAGACATAGGGGATAATCTTGGAGCTTCAGGGAGATATTACCCTTGACCAGAAGCTCCTCCAGCCGTGCCTCAGTGCTGATGCGATAGCTGCGAAATATCCTGGCCAGCAGCACTTTCATCAGCATCTGGGCATATCGGTAGCCGATGCACATGCGCAATCCTTTGGTAAACGGGACGAAGGCGAAGGCGTGCCTCGGTGGCGCGCCCGGTCCGAAATGCGCCTCCGGATTGTAGCTTCGGGCCAGAGGACCCCACACCCGCTCATCGCGCTGCATGTTGTAGATGTCGATTCCGATCTGGGTACCGCGGGGGATCAGAAACTCGCCGTCGTCCCGCCGCAGTTGCAAATCCTGTTCCGCCGATCGCAGGACCATCGGCACGGGAGCAAACAGCCGCATGGCCTCGTTGATCACCATTTCCGTGTAGTCTAGTCGTTGCAGCTGCTCCAAGGAGACGTCGCCAGTGGGTGGAAGCTCCCTGGTCAGCTCCTCGTGGAGCTTCTCCTGGTAGCACGGGTGCATGGCCAAACAGAGAATCGTAAAGTATAGAGCCGTCGATGTGGTCTCGAAAGTCTGGGGATAGGGAAATAAACCGACTGTCAACGATACCTGCAGGTTATTTGACAATTGTGATTGTGACCATTTTGGTTGCACTTATCATCGAAACCTGCAGAGAATGACATGGCATGGTCACTTACTTACTTACCGCTGCAATGGTCACATTGGCCTCATCTCTTACGTCCTGCCAACTCAGCTGTCCGCGCTCCACATGCTCCCGCACCTGTTCAATGAAAATGGCCTTGGACTTGCCCCTCGTCTCTGGTTGCTGCTGCTCTACGGCGGNATCAGAGCCCACCACCGAGACAATCGGCTCGAGAAGCTGCCGGAACACCAGACTTACTTACAGAGTCATGGTACAATACGGAACGTAAACCTTACCTGTTCTATAAAACCAAAAAGTATGCCAACCACCTTTTGCTGCTGGCCAAAGAGCCGGGATCGTCGGTAGATGAGCCCCGGATAGAGCCAGGGCGATAGCATTCGTTTCACACACACTTCCGTCAGGCTATAAAATAAAATATTCATTATTATTAAGAAGGCTAGGGTGGTTGGTAATATATTCTTAATAATATTCATATATTCTTAATAATAATATATTCAGTAAATAATAAAGATTGCTGTTGCCAGAAAATTAGGAAATAGGAATAGGCGTAAGTCAAACATGCTCAAAACACTCAATATATCTTGTTCAAAGACAAGTAACAAAATATTATTAACATACTTAAATGATTCGGATTCCTAGCCAAGTAATCCTCACCAGTATTATTTGTATTTATTATAAATTAGAATTATCTTCTTAGTGTTAAGGTAGAATATAACTTAAGATAAATCCACTAGTCACAACACTATTATTATTATGACTTTGTGATGAATTGATCGCATTACCAAGGTACTATGTGTGTTATGTCATAATACCAAGAATATTTATATTTATTAAATCTGCAAACTAAAGACAGTCAGTAAACGTAAACTAAAGGTAGCAATAATCAGCTGGCTCCAGAAAATAAATATAATTATAGTTAACGTTAAATCGTTTTTATCTTTTAAGTAAATGTAAACAACAAAAAAATGAAAGAACTACTACGAAGTATTTTTCATTCACTTAAACTAATAGATATATTGAAAACGGAAAGGGGTTGCGCCTGCCTGAACTTTGTTAAAAATCGACTTTGCTGTCTCAAAAAATGTTTCTAACTTTTATAAATAGTTTAAGGCCTTGACACCGTCTCAACTCAAAATATTGCAGAAGTTATAGCTGTACTAGCTGCACTCCTGCAATAGCTTTTCTCCCGTTTTTTCTCAAGATATATGTATTAATCCAAATTGGTTCAAACTTTTACTAGGTACTTTTAGATGGGCAATTTAACTAGAAGTTGTCAGGCTTATTTCTGAATCCTGTACGCCATGCGCAAGGGTTAAATAAAACGCCCTACTAAATGACTCATATATCAGACATTTTGAATTGAACAAGTTTTGGAATTTGACCTCATGCATCACACTTTTATTAACCCACTTTACTTACCCGCTGTAAGCCTCAAAAATGGCCAAGGAACCATCGTGCTGAAAATTCATTTTCCTGCCCATGGTGGTCTCTGCAAATTTTAGGCAATTAATAAATCAAGAACCCCATAACAAGAATCCAACTCACGACAGGCAGCTTCCAAAACGATTTTCTTGAGGATTTGATAGATCTCCAGCTTCTTGCCATACTGCACACCCTCCAAGTCCAGCTTTTGCAGCAGGACCTCCGCCTCGGCGTTAAAGATGGGCAGGAAGTTGCTGAGGATCTGGCGACCAAAGGCTGGGTTAATGAGGCGACGATGCTTGTGCCAACGAGGCGAACTGGAAGTGAACAGTCCGTCACCTATGGCCGAACTAATGAATCGGTATAAATCGCCCTTGTTGGTGCAGTGCGTCGAATTAAAGACTTGCTCCACGGTGTTTGGATCGTTGACGTACAGAAAGCAATCGGTTCCCATCCAGGAGATAAACGGGGCCTTAAACTGTCGCGACAAACCGTCCATGTACTGCAAAAAGGCTGCAAAAAATCCCGTTATCAGCTGGTCAAGCGGTATCCCCTCGAAGGCTTACTCGCCGGATTCATCATCTGCGCTCCCATGCCAATAAATGGCCATCCAACGGGTCCTCTCAACTGCCAGGCGGCTCTATAGTACCTTCGCCGGCTCCACAGGAAGTAAAGCCAAAGCAGCAGCAGCCAGCTGATTAAAATGATGCAGGCCAGCATGTCGTTGAACTGGAGAGCCCCAATCCGGTGGCTAAATTTTAATTCCGCCGCGCGCAACGTTCGAAAGCAGACTGAGTCAACTCTGTCGGGCTCAAAGCTTCATTGAGTTTTCTATATACATACGTAAATCGAGCCCAAATAAGTACAAAAACTATATCCGGACTAATTGGACGATTCTTTAAGAATCAACTGAATGATTTTTAGCAGCCAAGCCTTTTGAAAACAACCTCGTCAATCGGCTTTACGCGAATGACTCTGCTGAATCTCCTGATTTTTCCCCGATGTTTGCAAAAAAAGGGGTTTCTACCTATGTATGAATGGGGACGTGTGTGTCTATCTGGAGACCTCGCACACGGACTACGTTTTTGTGGCTTTAATATGGCGCTTTCCATGTCCCACCACGTTGTGGGGCGGTTCTCGATTAAGTGGCTATTTTCATGCGAGTCGCGTGCCTCTCAAAATTATGCCACTCAATATGCACCAACCAGGCCAAAGTCTTGCCCGAAACCCGTCAGCATAGAAGTGATTTCGAAATACTCTGACCGAGAAATGCTTTTAATTCAAAAGCTGTAAAATTATGTAAACTGTTTCAATGACGGATTATAAACCAAGTATGAAAGCTGCAGTCGAGTGTGCTCGACTATGAAACACCTGGTACACACAGCAAAGTGCAATAAATGAAAAGCATGACACTTATTTCAGCAACATTTGGATCCCAAGTGGGTTTATACACGCGTATTCCCAAAGCGTTTCTTTTTCAACTATTACTCCGTTAGACATAAAAAAAATAACAACCATAATAGTCTATAAATACCATAAAAATAAAAATAAAATAAAAAAAAGTAAGTGGCGATTGAGTCCATCCATATAGAGTAAAGGTAGTTACTATATTGCCTTAAAACTTCCATGAATGTCTTCCAATATGTAAATCTATTTACAGAACTAAAATAGAATGCTGAATGAAAGATTTCTGAAAAATCCACATACCCAATGCTAGTAGAGCAGCTCCCCTTTGACGTAAGGGAATGTTCTTGGATTTAGTAATTGGTTAAGTATTGTGTCAACGGAAGCGTCGGCGGAGTAGACGCATCGCTGGCCAAGAGCGCCAATGCCCAATCACAAGCCCATTAACAATGCTATTACGCATTAATTGAGTTTTCAAATTATAATTTTTATTCGCTATTAATATTTTTACAAATTTGTTTTTCATTTGTGGTGTTTTGCTTTTCCATGTTCTTCAACAATACATTGTTCTTTATGTATTTGTGTATTTTCCAAGACTGTGAATAATTTTCTTGGGGTCTTTCCTTGTTATCCTTGCCCTATTTTAGTTTTTGTCGAGATAGAGACACAAGCCGGCTTGGTTATTCAAATAGGCTATTTAGTTAGTAAAACTTAGTGCGCTACGTTTGAAGTGAGCGTCTGTCTCCGTATTCTCCAATGCGTTCTTTTTATATTTTTATATTAGAATCTGGGCATCCCGGTCATTGGATTACCACCAAAAGTTTAGAAAAGTGTTGCACTCTCTTATGTGTAAGCTAGGATTAAAAGTTTGCAAATATTAATATTGTTGTGGACGTTGCGTTTCCAGTTTTGTCATTGGTTAGCTTTAGTTAAGAGTTTAGGGTTATGGCTTAAATTTGCCATTTAAATAACGTCAAAGGCCTTTGGATCAATGGAAGCCGATCTTTGGGGTGGTTGGTGTTCAATTTCTTTGGGGACTCATAGAGATAAGTACTTTACTATATTTGACTTGCAGTTAGCTCATAGAATAGTATATAAATATTTGCCAGTCATATGTCCTTAGTATATCTAAAATATTTACATACACAATCCATATGCCTAGCCGTGTACTCTTACTTTACAAATAAGTTATAGACCCTTTTTATTGTCAAAAATATTGACGACTCGCGATTGCATTATTCCAGGCATTACACTTGACCTCCATAATGTGGTTAAGTCTAGGTTTAGTTATATTAAAAGTGATTTGCCAACTTGGTATTGGGATTATTGGGGGACTGCGTTCCACAAACTGCCACACAAGAACCTAATGTATCAGACCCGTAGGCCCGAATCCGGTTGGTTAAATGGAATGTTGTTAACTAAGCTGAGAACATAGTCATCAATAAAATGTTCTCTTAAGATGGTTTCGAATTTGTTCTGTGTCTTGGCCTTAGGACTACTACATCCCCCCCCTTCACGCATACACAAGTATTTAATTTATATTAATATTCTCACAATTCTATACATATCGGGCAGGGGCGTACAGGACTCGGCCCTGCTGCAATTGGGATGTCTTCTCGGCTTAGTAAAAATATATGTACTTATATATGTGTATATTTATTCCACTCTAAGTGCTGCATGCTGTAGGATTTGATTTCGCAAAACAAACTTTGAAAAAATAAGGGAAAACTGCTGCAGGCTCTTGTTGCTTGGCTTACTCTATATGCAACCCGTGCAAATATATATATTATGCATGTATATATGTATACAAAATAAACTTTGCTTTCACATTGACGCTTGCGTAAAAATGTTAATCAAAAACATTGGCATGGTCTTGCTTTCTTGCTTTTCTTCCTTGTTTATGTTTTTTTAGTTCATCATGATTCTTTTTGAGACGGGAACAAAGACGGTGCAATTGTTTGGTTGTGTATTTTTTGGGTAGGGGGTGGCGGTACGGCTATACGTAAGCTTGGAGTGTAAAAGCTAGGCTAAGGATTATAAATGGCTGATGCGTTTTGATTAAATTTAAGTTGTAGTTCGCTCTTGTTGAGTTTCTTCTATCATTTCGGTTTATACTTAGGCACAATACATTTATTTTGTTTTTATTTTTCAGTTTTCACATGATTTTTGTTTGTTTTTTCTTTTTTGTAGCTTTAACTTTTTGCTAAATATTTTTGCTCCGCTTACGACTAATTACTACGCATAAAAACGTGTGTAAATGTGTGTGTGTATATAGTGTGTGAATGTGTGTCGGTGTTGTGGCTAATTATTTCATATACTTATTACGGGATTAATTTGCATTTCGCCAGCAATAATTTCTACTACAATTTAAACATCTCAGCCGCTTGGCAATTATTTAAAGCTTTTCACAATCATTTTCATATGCAAATTGAAAAATCTAATAGGATTACAAAAATCTGTTTAATAAATAATGTATAAATCATTTGTTTGCTGCTGAACTATTTCCCACGCTCCGTAAACTCGTGGTAATTTTGTTGGTAGTTTGTATCGGTAGTTAACCTTGAACTGTTGTTTGTTGTTTACAATATTGCTTAAGTTTCGCCTGTGGTTGCTATTTTTTACGCAAAATGCATCACCAATTGGTCGGGAATCATCAATAAATATGATAAAATGCTCGTTTTGGCTGAACATAAAAAGGCATTAGCGGGCGGCGGTGCAGTTAATGGCCAGTCGTTAGCCATACTTCACCGCTTTCCTGACTTCTACAAACAAATACAAATGCAAATTTATTCATAACACAAATGAAGCGCACAAAGCTGCGCATACAAAAATAATTGAATTACAATGGGCCTTTCGGGGGGCTTAACCTTACACACATTTCGCTTTCTATCAGCTTACACACTTTTCGCTTAGTTTTGTATTTCTGTTTAACAAAATACGCGCTACGTTTTCTACGAAATGCTACAAAGTAGACAACAATTTAAATTTTCTCCTCTCTTCCCTTCGACTTAGTTCGCTTTTTTTGTATTTTTACTGATTCTTAGTTCAATTATGACTTGCTCCTTTTTGCCGTAAAGTGATTAACTCTCCGCCTGTTGGTTCGCCGTGAACTGCGTAATCCCGTCCTTCTCCATGGACTCTAGGATATCAGCCACATACACGGCCACGTCGGTATGGCTCGTTTCTCCGCGCCGGATGAAGGGCATCTCCAACAGCCGGCTGTATTTCGGTCGATCGCTCTCCTTTTTAATCAGGCTGCAGGGAAGGTATAGCACAATTATAGGGATACATATACAATAGTGCATCTATTTATTAATGCTCACCAAGTGTTTACAAAGTCGACAAACTCTTTGGAGAACTCCATGCCATTGTAAGAGGTCAATAGTCGTGGCGGCTCGCCTTGAACAACCTGTGAAAGACAAAGGCAATAGGTAAATTAGTTCTCACTACATTTTGAACGTTAAATATCCAAGAAAGTAAATAACGGCATAGCTAATCACAATATACTCCACTTTTAAAGGGCAATTAGTATTACAATAAGCAATGAAATGCGTCTCTTGAGATAAGTCTTGATTTAAATTAAGACATCAGAAACGATGGACTGTATCAACATCAATAACTTGTTAGCTTCACCAAGCAAAGATCAGCTTGTAGGCGATCTGGGCGTCACAGACAGAATAGGCTCTGTAAGAACTAATATAAGTGCCTGGGGAAATCGATGTGGACTTTATATAGATTACAATTTAGAATGAATTTCGTGCTTTAATGGTACATTAATTAAGCTAAAAGCTGTGGTTATTACCTGGCACAACTGCTCGAATACCGAGTCCCATTTGCGGTACGGGAATGTGCCTGTCGCCACCTCCATCAAAGTAATGCCCAAGGACCAAACATCGCTGCGCACATCGTAGCCCTTGGCCCGCTCTGGATCAATGCGCTCCGGCTGCAGGAAGCGCATAGTATTATAAATCATATAGATTTTAGGAGTCAGTTTCTTATTACCGCCATGTAGGGCCTACAGCCCGCATCCTTAGTTTTGGCGATCGAGTCAACCAGCTGACCCGAAATGCCGAAATCACACAGCTTGATGTCTCCGCGACGGTGCAGCAAGATATTGCTTGGCTTCACATCCCGGTGAATGATCTTGAGCTCCTCCTTCAGATAGTTGAGGGCATTCACCGTGGCCACCGTGATCTTGGCCAAAATGGACTCGGGTATGTGGCGCTGCTGCTTCTCGTATATGTACTTGTAGAACTTGTCCAGCGACGTGTCCATCAGCTCCATGCAGATCCAGCAGTCGCCCTCTTTGAAGAGCGCGCCATAAAACTGAACGATGTAGATGCACTCGTTGGACTTCATGACCACCTCGAGATCCATGAGCAGCTGCTTCTGCTCCTTCTCGTCGACGGTGGAGCGAATGCGCTTGACCGCCATCACCTTGTCAAGTTTCTTGAATATCATCTTGTTGACAGCTCCGAAGGCCCCGCGACCGATTTCGCCCTCGTCCTCGAGATCATCCGATGTGAAATGGTGCGTGTTGGCCGGGCCCTCGCCGAACTGTAGCTTGCCGCAGGCCTGCTGGCGTATGCGCTCGCGATGCCGGTCGGCGGCCGAGCTGTTATTGCTGCTGCTGCCCGAGGCCAGCGGAGCTGTAGTCACCGGCGGCGGCGGCTGTAGCGGTTGCTGGGCGCCAAAGCAGCGAGACACATTGTTGTGCTGCGATGAGGAACTTGAGCCCGAGGATGTGGAGCCCGACGATGTCGACGAGGTGGACGACGGTGGATGGCGGATGCTGAGGTTGTTCAGGCTAAGTTGATCCGGGGGATCGCGGGAACGGCTGGGTCCGGCTAGAAGGGTGGATGAGATACAGGGCTTGATTGTGGCTTATCACTGCTCTGCACCAGCTATGCGTCACTGTTTATTGCGGGCTCGGCAGCGGCGAGTGTGTGTACCTCCTGCCTGCCTGCATATGTGTGTGGGCGGCGGCGCTGGAATGCAGAGGTTTCGACATACTACTTACTTGCGAACAAATTTTTCGGTCGCTCGGCCATTGTGTAGGGTGCGGGGTCACTGCCTGAAAGTATCGATGTCGCTGTAGCTGTGTGTGGATGTGTTTTCCGCCCAAAGGATGTCTGCTCCGTGACCGTCCGCAGTTTTCAGCAGGCGCCGCGCCCCGAATACAACACGTCGACTGTGGCTGCGTTTGGTCCGCCGATCGATCGGTCGCTCGCCGACGACGCTTGGCTTTCCGCTGGGTGCAACGCAACTAGTTTTTCACTGGGAGAGCGCACATTTATGCACTTTTTTCGCAAATTTGCTAAACATTTACATAAATAGCGCAGGCAACACAGTATGACCAGCCTAGTTTTTCAAATATACCCTCTATTCCAGCAGAATATACTAACTATGCAATTTTGGTTTTGTAAATACCAAATATGTATCTTCTACATTTGGTATTTTGGAACCACTTTACAAATTGAAAAGTATTTATTGATTATATTAAAATGTAAGCAGAGCTTTTAAATTAATTAATGACGGCGTTCTTTACTTGGATTATAGTTTTGCCAACCAATTACAGATATGCAGTCCAGCATATTGAAATTTTAAGGCAATTTTGAAATTTACAAATTGAAGTATATTTACGGTATTAGGATAGAAAAAATTAAATTTTTAATCAAATGACCATTTTAAATTCGCAGGAATGAAAGTAACATTTAAAAGATTTAATTAGTTACTCTAATTTAAATTCACTCTGAAAAAATTCCCAAAAAATTACGGAACCCTGTGACGTCACAATTCATTGAAGCATCGAGCCGCGTTACCTTTCCGTCAGTGCACCGTGGCGTGTCCGATTCTTATTTCATCCACTAATCGCCCCACATAATCATGTCCAGCGGATTCGTGCGGAGCAGCTACAAATTATTCGTGGGCAACCTGCCGTGGACCATCAGCAGCAAGGAGCTGCGGACCTACTTCTCCCGCTACGGGCACGTGGCCAACGCAGAGGTGGTATTTGACCGGCAACTCGGTCTGTCCAAGCACTATGGGTTTGTGGTCTTCAGCCAGCGGGATGCCTTCAACAGCGCCAGCAACCAAAACACCCACTTCCTGGAGGGTCGCGTCCTCACCGTCCAGAGGGCCAATGAAACTGCTTAGAATACTTTTATTAGATTTATTTTAATTAAATGCTGAGCAGCGACCAGGAATGCCGGTTGGAGAGAGGGAGAAAGCTTAGTTGTACACAAACGTAAAGAATGAAAGCACGGCTTCGAATTCGAGGCCCAACACACGGCGGTTGTCTCATTTCTTGGGCAAGTAAAACTTGCAATTGGTGCCTACAACTTCCTGAACGCTGGCATGCCCGAGCTGGGTGATCAACGACGACAGCTCCGCCTTGATGGAGTCGACGAGATCTGGTCCCTCGTATACGAGCGCCGTGTAAACCTGGACGTACGAGGCACCCGCCTCGATCTTTTCGTATGCGTCGTAACCTGAGGCAACGCCGCCGACGCCAATAATGGGAACCTTGCCTCCGGTTAGCTCGTACATCTGAGCGATCATCTCCGTGGAACGGGCCTTAAGCGGCGGCCCACTCAATCCTCCGGCCTCCGATGCCAGCTGGTTGGTTTCAATGTTTTCACGCGACACTGTCGTATTGGACACGATCAAGCCGTCCACACGACTCTCCCTGCGCTTGATCACCCACACTATGTCCTTCATGTCTTCCAGCGACAGGTCGGGTGACAGTTTCAGAAAGATTGGCACATTTCTGTTCTTTTCCAGACTCGACCGCGTAGCATTTACTTGCTCCAACAATTCCATCAGCTTGGCCTTGCTCTGCATGTCGCGCAGACCTTTGGTGTTGGGGCTGCTCACATTGATAACAAGATAATCCGCCACGGGACCGAACACACGCACGCCCTGCACATAGTCGGCAATGGGGCTCATGGTAGACTTGTTGCGGCCCAGATTGACGCCCACCACGCCGTTGAAGTCCTCCTTGCTGCGGAGCATGCGCAGCCGCTGGAGCACCGCCTGGTGGCCCTCGCTGTTAAACCCGTACCGGTTGATGATGGCCCGATCCTCAGAGAGACGAAAGACCCTAGGCTTCGGATTGCCCTCCTGGGCGGCCGGTGTGACGGTGCCCACCTCGATGAAGCCAAATCCCAAGTCGCGCAGCCCGCTCACGGCCTCTGCGTTCTTGTCAAAGCCGGCGGCAATGCCGATCGGGTTGCTAAGCAACCGGCCGAAGAACGGTGTGTGCAGGTTTATGTCATCCTGGTACTGGGACACCGGACACACGCGGTACTTGCAGGCCAGCACGGCCAGTTGGTGACTGGTTTCCGCCGGCAGCAGGCGCACGGCTGGCATCACAAACGTGCGGAACATCTGGTCCCTGTTCTTGTACGCCGTAAGGCCCGCCACTACGGCGGCTGCTCCGGCCGTAACGATGCACAGCGAGCGCAGGCGACCCTGCCGGAATGATGTCTACATAATCCGTCCAAAATAAGGAGTACTTTACTCACAAATTTCCTCGTATTCTGCATTGCATTCTTCAGGTGATCCTGACCCATAGCGTCTATCGATAACAACTTCGGGTATTGGGCTCAAGCGAGTGGCGGATTATTATAAAATGTTATAAAATAAAAATGCACTACCCAGACGAAAATATACTTTTGTATTAGTTATATATAATTTAGGAAAAGTGTATTTTAATGTTGAATGAGTGCCTATGTGGTGCCTACTGGCAGTGCTGCCAAGAACTCCCAAGCAAAAATTGTTAGATTTTAAAAAAATTGGCTAGAAATTGCTAAACATTCTTTAAAAATAGCAACAAAAATATAATAGATTTAAGTATTAGACAAATTTTGCATACATTTTAGAAAAATATAGAAATTTAAAGTACAAATAAGGAAAAAAGTTTTCGGTATCTTAATGAATATGATTACATTATATATATTTATATTTAAAGAAAACAAAAATTATAAATACAAAATATGAAACTAAAAATACAAAATAAAATTAAAAGGAACATGATTTAAAATTATTATCAATTAAAAAATAAATTAATTACAGAATACTTATTATGCCATCAAACACGTCAGCTTCAGATATGTCCGAATACTTTAAATTTCCAGTTATTTGTGTCAAATATTTGTACGGAAGAGCATAATTATGGCAACATTTTAACGGACACAACACAGCACAAAAATGATCAAAAGTGTTCATAGTGTTAAAAATAAATTCCGATATCTTTGTGAACCATTTTAATTCGTAATTGGTTCAGTAAATTGGAAAAGGTTTAAAATGACGAACAAAAATAAAAAATGTAGTTTTTTAATAAAGTTGCTAGAATTGCTAAAAAAAATTAAGAGTTGCTAGATTTGTTGCTTATAGCGAATCGAAAGAAAAGTTAAAAATATTTTCTAAAGTTGCTAGCAACTAAATAGCTAAAATGGCAGCACTGCCTATTGGCTAGAAATTGACATTCAAAAATGTGGAAGAGCAACCCCCCTTCACTATGCCATTCTCTGCCTGCCTATCGATAGCACCGCCTTTTGCCATCATTAGTTATTTTATTTTTGTTTTCATTTCATATAGTCGGCAAAGCAGATCGCTGTTGCAAAAATCTCGAGACCAAAAGAAACAGCTTTATCGACATCATATCACTGCTTCCCCATTTCATGGAGTCGGCAAAGCATGTCACACTGCGCGATGCATCGATACTATCGCTCAACCAAAAACATCGATTAAATCGATGTTAGTATCGAATCGCTTGCAGCTCTAGTGTCGCTCAAACAATCCTTGGGAGCTTTAGAGACTTTTCTAATGCCACTAATGCTGATTTAGACAGCAGCCAAAAAATCTTTTTATTATTTCAAAAGTATTAAATGAAAATCTTACAATTAAAAATTCAGAGTATCACTCACGAAAACAATAATCAGCTCCTTCAAAGATTTCTCATTAACACCGATATATATCTTGTCCGAGATTTGGATCCTAGATAACGCAAACTGCAGCATACGGGTTTATAATTTTTTTTAGCAAGCCAAGACCAGATGGCTACGGGGGCGTGGGATTATACATTAAAAATAATATTAGGTTAAACATTTTGAAAATAGGCGACGACGTAGAAGCAATAGGAATTCAAACTCTTAACTTTAAAAGCCAATTCCACTAACTGGGGCAATATCAGAGGATATGCTAAGGGTAATATTGTTGAAATTAGAAGAGCGAATTCGCTTTTCATATGTCTCAACGATGATTCTCCCACTTTTTCACGTAATCCTCGTCACTTTTCGGTCATTGATCTGACCTCTAACGATCCCAGTCTCAGTTTTCATGGTCAACCTGCCAGAACAAGCTCACGAACAGTAGTAATTTTCCTATCCTCAGAAAGCCGTTCAATGATGCGATGCGGCTTTCTGAGGAAAATAAAACGCTTTATAAGCGTTTATTTCCCTTATACAGATAAGGGTATAGGAAACTCTTCGTCCAGAGAAGACGACGAAGAATTCCTTGAGATTATCAAGGACACTTCTTGCATCATAAACTCATCTCCACTTGCTCATTCTAACTCCCTAGGTTCGTATTCTTCTATCCATTTTACGTACATGATTTTTTGGT
>JAEIIU010057427.1:0-16826 GCA_018874675.1 Drosophila baimaii | reverse complement strand
ATTTACTCAATAAAAAAGCTCAACATTTTTCTCCCAGTGCCTGGGAGCATGTGCAATTAGAGTGACGTACGCTTTATTGATGCCCATAGCCATTTGGCATGCATTAGGGCACGGCACACCAACACACCAACACACACACATACTCACATATACTCTCTCACACACACACACTGACTCAACTTAGAAACAGTTTCAAGGTAAAAATATCAAAGTTGAAGTGCACTTTTTTATTCGTTTGTCACGCAGCACTGGGTCTATAAATTATTTCTTATGATAATTGGCTCAAACGTGGGCGAACAAAACAACCGGCTGTTTGGCGGGAGGGGAAAATGGAGGGAAATCGGGAGGGGAAAATCATGGGAAAACGCAGAGAGAGAGAGAGGGGGACGGGACCCAATCAAAGTGCAGCAACAATAACGGCAATCAATGGCTGTTAGTTAGAGCGGAAATCGGTAGAATACTGCCTGACATTTGGCCCGTAATTACCGTTATGCCACTGCAAACTGCAACTGTTGGCCAGGTGGAAGGGTGTTTGCTCAAACGAAGAAGAAAAAACAAAACTCAATTGCGCAAGGACTGCATGTGGGTTTTGCCAATTATTGGCAGAGTTCACAAATATTGCGTGCTGTGCCAAATTAAAGTAAAGAAAGTGTTTATGGTCACTAAATGTGTTTACAATAAATGACCCAGTTTATTTGACCTGTAGAGCTGCGATATATGTGACAAGTTTGCTGGCTAAATAAATACAACAAAAATGTATACATAGTTTCTTTTAACTTTTGTACCTATAAATGAAACACATAATACATTAGAGTATGCGTCTTAAGCCCCACATTAATCTTTGTGAACCCTTTTGCCAAATGTATATAATATTGTAAATATCTTTTTCCTAAAATAAAAATCATTCAGTTGGCATGAAGATTTTTATTCTTGCTTTACAAACCAAATTACTGGCAAGAGGATTTGAAAAGCCATAATAAACTGTAATTAATGGCAGCTCCTTATTTTTGTCTTGACTTTTCTTTGCTTCCGGATAAACAAAAAAAAATAATAAAAATAAATAAGACAACGCTTTAAGCAATTGCTTACCACAGTTTACAGATAAACAATAAGGCAATCTGGGTAAAATAAATATCGACTTAACATTTAATAAAAGTTAAAGGCTTTCGACAATGCGGGAAAGTTATTTAATATGCCTTTTTTAATTTTAAACGATTTTCACAGGCATGAGAGCATATGTACATATATACATATATAACTCATTAAATAAAGTGCAGTATTTATGAACGACTTTTCATAATGGATAAACTCAGTTGGCGAAATATACTCGCATTTCTTTGAATTTATTTATTTTGATGCGTGTGGAACTCACAGATTATTTCCGCTCGCAGAGACAGCAATTAGATGCATTTAAGAGATTATGCCAAACACTTTTCATCTCGGCATAAGCCTCGAGCCATTTTTGTGGCCAAACCAATTTTTCATAATCTTTCTTCCCACAAATATATTATTTTCAATATGCAGTCAAAAGAGTTGAAAGCGAACGGACCGACGGACGAGCGGGGAATTTATATTCTGGGAAATATGCAAGCACTTGGAGCTACTGTATCTCTGAGATATGAATTGCATCGTATGAAAATGTGCTTAATTTAACTGCTGCCAGAGCTCTTCCTTCCGCTCTCGCCCCTCATCCCCAACCTCAGTCCCATTCTCGCCCTGGCTCCTCTGGCTCCTCTCATTTCCCTGACTCTTTGTCGCTGCGTAGATGATTTAAAATGTGCATAATAAGCGGCACTTGGAGAAGAATGAAAAAGAAAAACAAGCTACATATAGACTAGAGAATCAGTTGAAGATGCCGTGTGTACGGGGGGAGGAGGGTCTCTGGGTCTGGAATACATTTGAATCACAAAACTAACAAATAAATAACACAAGCAACGGGAATGTGTAAGACAAACATACTAAAAAACAAGAAGGGAAGGCTAGTTTGGACAACGAAGAATGGAATACCCTAGGTACCCTTGTTGAAGAAATCTATATTATATATATATATATATATAGGACATATTGGAAATATGTATATATCATATCCTACATCCTATATGAAATGTGTATTCCATCTCAAAGAAAGTATCATAAAGCTCTATCTGATTGATGTATCTCATATCCAACAGGTTTATTTCAGAGAGTATTGTTCCCAAAACGTTATAAAGGCTATTAATAAATTATATTTTATTAACTTTAACTTAAGGGTAAATGTAATACAAATTCGAACTAACAATAGACCATAATTATCTATATAAAAAAAAAACAAAGTAATAGACGTATTAACCACAATTCCAATTAGAAATATTCTAGATTCGATAAAAGTACATTGTATAATAATCTTAGTCAAATAACTTTAATATGTTACCTTCTTACATTTAATTTAATTTAATTAAATAAAATATCTTTACTACTAAGTCATTTCTTAAGTAATGAATACGGCTTACAGATTCCCTTAGATTTTTCTTAGAATAAAATGGATAAGCATCGCATTTTAATAAAGATCTTCAAGATCTTACCAAGCTGTTCATGATTTATGTTATAAACAAAAGATATAGTCATTCGATCTACCCCCTTCGAGGGTATACAAATAGGAAAAAAATAGGGGGGAGGGGGACGAAAAAAAAACAAATCGCGTAGACAAATGGCGAACGGGATCGTTGGACAGCCAACAAGGAGAGATAGTGCGAGAGCGAAAGAGTGGAAGTGGTAAAAGTAGATGGGTAAGAAAAACATATTCAAATTTAAAATTTCGCCTGATTTTCCCCGCACTATTCCGTCTTCCCCGCCGCCCTTCTCCTGCTTCGCCGCCATGCTTTAGCTGTTTTCGTTTGCATTTTCGCCAAAAACAGCGCGAGACGTGGAACTTTTCGCACATGCAGCTGCCTTGGATGTGTGTGTGAATTTAGCGACAGTGTATAGGTGTGTGTGTATGTGTGAACGAGGTGTGTGCGAATTTCGAGTGTGTTATGTGTCTGTGTGTGTGTGTGTGTGTGTGTTTACAGTTAGCGGGCGCCAAACCAAGGTGTCGCCGTGCACCCAAAATCGTTTCAGCGTGAATACATTTGCCCCTCGTCCTTGCAGATCCTACATATTCTGCCATTTCGACAGTGGTACCAGGCTCAACCTAACCCCATTCGTCCCGCCATAGTAATTTAGTTAAAATATTCAAAAAGTTTGCACAAGTATTTTTGTTATGCGTAAGATGATAGAAAAATGAATTCGATTTGGGGCGGGAAACGGGTTCATAAGTTATTTGCGGGGCCGAAACTTCGGAGGAGAGTGTGGGCCTTGGAATGCCTCTGCCTGCATCGGCATTTCTGCTAAAATCTGAATTTATTAAACGTGAATTGCTTTCGGTTAAAGTATTTGAAATATTTGTCTGGAATCACTGCGATATCTATATATATATATATATGTATATATATATTTATATACAGAAATAATAGAAAAATCAATACAATTTTAAAGTGAGACAATTTGAGTTCTCTAGAAATATCAAAACACCAAGAAAATGCATTCAACAATACTTAAAAAAATTAATACAAACCTGGATAAAGATATGATTCATTTGAAGTACTAAAATTATGACTTATTTATATTGTGCAAATTATAAAAATAATATTTAAAGTTGGTAAGCCACGTAGAGTCCTGAGAAAGAGTGGAGTAAGTTCTCGTCTTTGTGTATTCTTGGCTTAAACTCTTGTCCACAAAAAGCAAAACAAAGGGCTTTTTAATTAAGCCAATTAAACAGTAGAAATATGCAACATATTTAGGCATCTAATAGTATATAGATAATTAAACACCATAGACCCTTTACCTATATCTCAAGTTAACCTTTATATTCTTAAAATATAATTAAATTACCTCTTGTGTTAATTTCCAGTTCGATAAATGTTTCTTCTATAAAATTTTTTTAGAAATATTCATTTTTTAGAAAGAGAATTCTTATGCAGAATATATACCATTCTAATGGTTCCTTTAAAATATGAACTAATTAATTATTTATTATATAACCACGCAAAATTAGTATTGATATTCTGCCTTGGCTGAGAACTGAAACACATGTAAGCTTAATGGCTTGCTGCTTGTAGTCGGAAAGGATATTGTATGCTTTCTGATTAATAAGGATTTAATAAGCCGGCTAACCCTCAAGTCAATACATTAAAGGTTATATAACTTTTGGTACTGAATAAAGTTGGAATTTTATTTATTTAGACTTTGGTTCCGTAAGAGTTGTGAGTTATTTCCTAATTTGTATTATTATTATTCACATGGAAATCTTAAATTTAAAAATTCAGTCAGCATCAGTTTCTATATACCTTTCGAATATATATGTGGTTTCCAGCCAAAATATTTCCATATTTTTCTATATCTTGCGCCACTGTCTCTGACCAGGGCATACCTTGAAAACGTTCCTAGCTGGCGAAATGTATTCGCATTTTCGCAAACGCGCTGCATTAATTACCGCAGCAGCCTCCAAGCCCGAATGCGTATGTTTGTGTGTGTGTGTGTCTGTGTGTGTGTGTGTTGGCCCGGCATGGTATGCTCCAGCCCCCTCTCATGCCAGGTGCTTTAGGCAGAGCAGGAGGGGGCTTGGAATGGGCTTGGGATGGATGGAGAGGAACGGAGCACGGTCAGCGCTTCACTTTGCTTCGTTTCGTTTCGCTTGGCATCGTTCGTTGGCGCTGATATGTTAAGCTGCATTTTGGCTTACAAAAATATGGAGAACAGTGCCGGGCAAGGCAGCAGCATTTCGGGCCACCTGCAAATCCTTTTACCTCGTTTGGACATTTTGTGATGTATTACGTAAGTGCGGCATTTGTGGTCTATATAAAAGAGAGTTGCAAAATAGCCCCTTCTCACCGACGCACACACAGCCACACTGGCGCATACTCACACCCCAGCCTGGTCACACACAAAATAAAAAAAGGAGAGAGTGGGAGAGTGGGGAGAGTGAGAAGAGAGAGAGAGTTGGCATTGGGAATGCTTAAATGATGAAGCGAGTTCGTCCCTTTAAAGTTGGCAATGAAAAAGTTTCATATTTGTGAAATGGATATGGAAAAGGATTGAGCCAACTTTGAATGGTTATGATGAATGCTTGTGGCGAGGAGTTGAAGAGAGGGAGTGGGGGGTCAGGCTGTTTATGGAGATTTTGGGCAGTGAAAGAGCAGCAGCCGCCAATCCATTAGATGCTCAAACAACTTGTCAAAATGAAAAAATTTTAATTCAGTGTGAGGCTTTTTTAAATAACTCGTTTTGTGAGGGGGACTTTACAATCGAGTTAGCATTGTAAGAGTTGAGTAAGGGACTTAAATTTGGTACTTTAAAGTCTTTAAGTTAGAATTTTCAATATACATATATTAGTGATCAGAAAAGATTTGTTGGCAAATAACTCTGTTTATAAGTTATATTATTAAGTAACGAGTACCTTAAATAATTATAGTTGCAACATAATTAATGTTGTCTTGTTGCTTATATTATTATCTGGCTTTGCCTTGCTCTGTTTAAAATTAAGTAAATTCCGTTCGAATGATTAAGCCAAATTTATTGATTTCCAAGGATTTCATTTAGCACGCTTTGCTTTTGGTCTTTCTAATTGATTCTCTGGCCGAGCATCGACAGCACTTCCTCCTGTTGTTTACCACAATATCCGGGACTGGAACTGGAACCACAACCTTGTCGCACACACACACACACACACGAACACATGGTACACACACACACATGTAACACACATGAGCACACCGCAAACTAAAAGGTTTTCGGTGCGTCCAATGCATAATCAACAAGCAGCATATATTTATGGCCCTGCCAGACGATGGCAATATAAATCAAAAGCTTTTGCAACTCCATCCATCATCCAGCAGCTCGCAGCTTGGCTTGCTTTCTCCCTTGCCCCCATATGCACCCCTTTCTTGCCACAATTTTCGCACGAATTAAATGCACATTTGCACCTCCCCCCCAAAAGTCTCCTGCTACTCCAATTACAGAGACCTGCAGGCCCTTGGGCGGTGGCGGCTATGTTACATTGCAATCGGCCGCCCAGGGCATTGTTACGTCACCATATATTGGATAGATATATTTGTACACAGAGCAACATCGGTAGGACTTTGGTTTATATTATATTCACTACGAAAAACTTCTTCTTTCTTTTTTTAATAAAATCGTATATTATGATATGAAACATTGTAGAATTCTTAGGATAGATAACTTTATGCTTTATGAAATGTATGTTAAGCAAAGACTTAATATTATTTATATGATAAATTTAGCTAAGCAAAATAGCAATATTGGCCATTTTCGATAAATATTTAGTTGATATTTTAAAGCCAAATATTCTATATATCGATATTATATGCAAACAAATAAGGAACCATTTTTAATTAAAATTTCTTCTGTGGGTGTGGGTTTTAGGTAAATTTAAAAAAATAAAATAGATAAAATGAATGACTTTAATCTAAAAAAAATTGTTAATACATTTCTCAACCATTCCTTAAAAAACAAGTACAAATAACAAAAATAATTTGAAACCAGTTTTGGATAATACATAAAACGTAATTTAAAGCATTTAGATTAATTCAGATATATCGAAACATGGTCTAAAATATCTTTATAGGTAAAAAAATAAGATTTAACAATATTTAGATAGCTCTACTAAGAAATCGCAACAACTAAAAATATACATAATTATATTTGCAGAATTCCTCCTATTCTCATTTTGCACCGACTTGCAAATAGAAATTTTGCCAAAATTAAAGTTCAAAGAGGACGAAACCCATTCGATTATCTTTTCCGCTGTGTATGTGTCTGTGTGTGTGTTTGAGTGCAGCGGGGATAAGCGATTAAGGAAAACCAAGGCGTGAAACTAGGCAAAAAGGATGCCAGGGCTCCGGCCTCCAGCTCAAAGGCAGGTGGCATGCCCGGGCAAGGTGCTGAGACTGAGGCTGTGGCTGAAGTTGAAGCTGAAGTTGTCCTCAAATTGAAGGCAGCCGCCGGATGCAAATTGGGGAAAGGGAGTACAACAACAACAACCACAATAACAGAAAAAATATAAGAAAAAAAATCACATAAACAGCGAAGAAAGCGGAGAAAGCGCGCTGGCAGTTTAGAGAGCATCCTTGTGCTGTTGGCAAATTCAATTCAAATTTTGTAAGCATTAAAAATTGTTGTTGTTGTTGTTGTTTCGGTTCCTGTTGCTGTTGCTGTTCTTGGCCCGACTGCAGAAAACTTGGAAAACTCGCCGAAGGAAAGTCGCAGAAAGCGACGCGAAATAAAAGTGATTGTAAGTGCCAGCAGCAGGGGCAAGACAAGGAGGGGGCGATGGGGAAAATGCGACCGAAAAAGGAGGCACAAAAGCAGGAAAATTTATGAAAAGATAAAAGACGCAGGCGTTCATTCAAACATAACACACACACACACACACACACACAGATACACACCCAAACTCAGGTGAGGACAAGCAATTTTAAATGGCGGCAGGCGGCCTAAGTACACAGAAAAAATATAAAGCAGAGACTTAAAATTTAAAAAATATAAAGCATTTATTTAAATAAACAAAAGAACATGATAGAAGGTGCCTTCTTGATTTTCTGTAAATAATATTGTATAAAAAGAGAAGTAGTCCATAAAACTAATTAAACACAAAAATGTTTCACCTAAATACAAACTTAAAAAGCTTTATTAATTTTAAGCTCTTTGGAATCAAATAGCTTCTTAAATAAACCAAAACCTAATTAACCACTTATTTTCCAGTGTATGCATTGTGGGTGGGGGAGTGTAGGTGAACGCTGAGGGGCTTCCCCCCGCTGGTGGCTGCCACTTGAGGCCGCATTACTTCAACTTTGAAGATGCTCGAACGCCCAGCGCCTTGCCTTCAACGCCGGCGACACCTAGCGTGCACAGCTGGAAGCTGCATTCGCTGGCAGGACGAAAAATCCAAAAAGGCGGGGCGTAGAGGGGGGAGAGTATAGAAAGAAGGTCCTGCGACCCACTGTCCTCCGCCAGCATCCCCAGAACAGCTCGCCTCGTCGGGCTATGTAATATGCAAACAGATTTTTTTCACTTTCATTGGGGATGTTGTGGCTCCTATACCCGAACCACTCTGCACCCCCCTGTTTTCCCGCTGCCTCATCTTGTTGCTTGTTTGCGGCAAACACCACTCTCTCCGCCTGGCCCGGCTACCCGTTTTAACCACAGAACGTTTGCTGAAAAGAAGTTTTTTAGCAACTCAGCAGAAAAAGAAGGAAGCACGATGAATGCGGGGATGGTACAGGGGGGACAGGGGTGGCGGGATTGAAGGCTTTGTCTGTGGCAGCACATTTTGAAAATGTCCTCGCCAGTGGGACAGTGTTGCCTAATGTCATGTGCACTCCACAACGAGACCCCCCCATCCCGCCCAATCCGTTAAAAAACCATAGGACGAGGAAGGGTGGCAATAAAAACACGCAACAAAAGCTGAAAGCTGCAACACACAAAACATTTAATCACACTTTGCACAACTAGTTGAAAATGCAAGCTTGCAGCTCGAACCCCTCCTCAAATTCAGCACCAACCCGCCCCGCCACCGCAGTCGCTGTTCAACCTCTCCTCAACCCCCCTTTTTTTGACGCTCTGGGGAGCTGTGGGACCAATTGGCAAATTAACTTTCAATTCAATTCAATGGCAGCATTTGAAAGATACATTAACACCTGCCCCACAGAGCAATTGAAATTGTAGAGGTGTACACAGAGAAAAAAAAGTTTACTTTGAAATTTGGGTTGAAAATAGAAGGATGGAGTTTTCAGTGGAAATCTACTTTAATTTACATATTTTTTTTTTAAGAGGAGCATGGAGAGGCATGTTTTACAATTTGATTAAGTTGGAATATATATATTTTTTAACACAGACCTACAATATTAATTAATCTGCTAGAAAATTTTACAGAGTACAAAACAAAGGAACTTTACATTATATTTTATTTATTTTACATTAATTTGTTTTTTACTTATTTTATTGCAGACTTTTAGGCACATATTTAAACGATTTAATATTCCCAATGATTTCTGTAGCAGCCTTGTCATACTTTTATTAGGCCTCAAAAAATGGTTAAGTATTGCATATTTTTAGACATCTTGAAATGTGATTTTATATCACAACGGCAAATATTTTATTGCTTTCAATACTGAAAGTAAAGATGCTCGAATTTTTATGAATCTTTTTCTTCAGTGTTTATGTGTCAAATACATATGTATGCATTTTATAGGGAATATAATTTAGCATACTTTTAGGTGCATTAAAAAGGGATTTAAGTTCTTCAAGGATTTTAGCCTCCTCGCTTATTCATTCTTTAAAGATGCTTTATTTCCCTTATTAACTGAGTGTCCCTGGTATAAATAGGCGGTAAAGTGCGGAGTACGATTCGTAAGCGGAACTTCGCTGATGAGACCATTGGTTATGGTCTAAACAGCTGTACGAAGATGCCTCGCTTACAAGCGATCTGTGTGCTCGGTCAAAAAGTGGTGTCTATAAATAATTAGGCCGATCTTATGACCTCAAGTTCGCTAAACGCTTCAACTACATTGCATTAATATAAGATGTTTGCCGGCTCGAGGTCAGGATGTTGAAGCAAATAAAACAAGTTAATTGAGTTATTTTTTCCCTCAATATATTGCATTAAGTTAAAAAATAAGTTCTTAAATAAGTACAACACTCTTTTCCTCAGTGTATGTAGAGTGTTAGGGAGAAAGAGAAACCGATAACTGTACGAATAAGAGAGGTTTAGTGCAGGCCACGCCCCCTTAGGGACGATCCCTGTAGCCTTTTGATTTGGCTTCTGGTGAACTTGATGACTCGCCTTCCGCGTGTGTGTGTACTGTGTGTGTGAAATTGAAAAGGTTAATCGAGTCAAATTTGGAATGATAGTTAACCTCTTCCTCTCTTTTTGTTGGCATCACTTTTCTATGGAATCGAGTGTCAGTTGGGTTGACTTTAATGCCGAAAAAACAAACAAACAGCAAATTGGATGGGATTTCCTTAGCCAAATTGGATTTCTCATGAAAGCTTAATTAGTTCAAGGGAATCCACAATATGTTTTAAGATAGGAAGTGTTTTTTTTTTATTGATAAGGAACGATAAACTAAAATAAAATAAAGAAAAAACACTTAAATATAGATTTTCTGCCTGGCTTTCATACATATTCTTAAAGTACGTTTTCCGCAACAGCTTATTATAACTCACTGGCTGCAATATATAAATAATTTTCGTTCGCTTTCAGTTATTCCCCGAAAACTAATATCTTTCATCTACCATTTCCGTATGTATTGGCCGTAACTCAATTTCCCTATAGCCAGTTATTATGATGGCTGTTCCGTGGAGGCAGTCCACGCGGCTTATCAACGACGGAGGAGGCACTAAATCAACTTCTGCCTGGATGCCCCATTAACCCCGCCTCCCGCCCACATTCCCGACCATGCTGATCCAAGGCAATGGCAGTTGTTACCTATCCCAGTTAACCCCCAGATGGCCCCACCTTTTATGCAATGTCACCCGGCAGCAGCCGGGGCGAAAGATAAAGCCAAGCCAAATCCAGAACGAAATCCACATCACAACAATTTCCCGACGCTCTTAAGCCGTTCTGAAAACGACGAGGACGACGATGAGGAGCGGGCAAAAAGGAAAACTGCGCTGGGGAAAAAATAAAGAACAGAATGAATAATTGCCAATATGCCACAAATTATTTCAAATGAAATGTGAGTCCCGACCACAAACGAGCTCGTAAAATATGTATTTATGATTTATAAGCGCACACACACACAAAAAATTCCCCAAAAAAAACACAGAACAGGAGGCAAGACCGAAAAAAAGGAATACTAGATATATATTGTACAGGGCAACCTCGTAGATAAAACTTTGACAGTATCGGAGGCGTGGTNGGTGGGGTGGGGGCGTAGTTGCATTGAAATGCAGGCGAAACTCAGTTCGCAGTTCGCAGTCAAAAACTTGGCACAGCCAATGAGATAGATTTTGACATGGACGGAGGCCAAGCAGGAGCCACTTAAGCAACGTCCTGCCACACTTCCACACCGCCTGCCTCCTCCAATCCACGGCAAACTGATCCGCCGGAGTAGATTGCCAAACGTCAGTGTACGGACGAACACAAAGGTAGCAAAAACTCGGTAAGTAATGAGTCCGTCGGTGGGTTTGGAGTTCAAGGTATACCCTGGGGAAACTTCAGCTCAATTAGTGCAATTATATTGAGTTTAATTATAGGTAATAGCTAAGGGCTTTTGCTAGGTATATTTGAATGGTTTGTATTGAATTGTTTCTAATTTAAATTTGTGTGTACTTTGAAATAAATCATAGTTAAGATTTATCTTTAAAAGTTTTCTTTTTAATTATTTATACGTAAATTTAAATTAATATAGGGTTTAGTTCTACGGAAGAAGACAGGACTTGTATGGATATTAAACTGGTTTCCGGAGGTTTAATTAATAAATAAAACAGTAATTTTATTGTATTTCAAGTGAATTGCATTGTCTTGGAAATAAATATAAAGGGGTTATAAAAAACGTTATTTAAAATATGATTTAAGGAAAAAATAAAATACAAATTAATTAATTACATTTTTTCCTGATAATTTCTTCGATAATATCCATTTTTTAACGTTTAATGTAATATGATCGTTTTCAATATATCTAACTTCGATATATGTATTCAACATTATTATATTTTCCATATACTTTTAATTTTTTTCGATTTATCATATCGGATTTTTCCTCTTGATAAAGCTTTATAAAATTAATACATATAACAAAAATAATACAAAAATGCTTAACATGTTTGCAGTAAATTCTTTAAAATGTATTTAAATTTTTCCGTAAGAAAATGATATATTGAACCTTTTTGTCAAATAATCTTTCTTTGAAGATAACTTTTCCTGAGGCTCGTAATAAAAGCCTTTAAGTCGTATATATCATCCACAAATCTATATTAAAGGACCCCTTACAGCTCCCAGATATCCTGGCTATTTTCTTTAGCTACCCTTTGCTGATCATACCCCATCTCACCTTTGTATAGGGTAACAATAACTTTAGCTAAATAGAACTGCCTGCGTTTGCGTTTCCGCTTCTCAGAGGTATGTATGTGCGGCAATGTTTGCGGCACACACAAAAAAAATACAGAGAAAAAACGAAAATTTGAACGGCAGCCAAGGCGGGAAAGTCGGAAGGGAAAGCGGAGGAAAAGGCGACTCCCAGAACCGACAGGAGGGCAAAAAGGGACAGCGATAAAGCGGCCCAGAGTCGAAAGTTGAAAGTCGAAAAGGCATTTGCAATAATAATAAGTTGTTTACGGCGCGTGAGCTAGCATCAAAACAAGCGCTGACATTTAGGGGCGGACACGAACATGGACACGGAGTTGGACATGGCGTAAAGGATGTGCAAGGATGTGCAGTTTACTTCCCTTCCCGTCCCTGTGCCCTTCGTCTCTCCGCAGTTTTTCTTGCATTTTTTACTGCTAATTTCTTGCGTCGGCATTTCCGCGAAGATGTCGTCGTCGTCGGCGTCGCCATCGCCGTGGTGGCGCCAGCTGGCGTGGCTTTGCGGCAACTGGACAAAAAGCTTGACGCCATTTTTATGAATGAAAAGCATTTTCCACGCGCCAAAGCTTCAAGAGAGCGCCGTGCCACTTAAGAGAGCTCAGGCTGGCCAAAGAGAGCGCAGAGAGAGCGGCAAAGTCACAAAGCAGGCCAAAAGAGAGCGGCGCGAGAGCCTGCAGGAGCAGCTGATTGGTGCAAGTAGCACGTTGCTGCCGTGATTTCTAGTTTTTAGTCACGTGCCAGGCTTCAAATCACACGCACAGGATGCAAAGGATGCGAAGGATGATGGTGTGCTAAAGGACCTTTAAGATTGCAGGCCACGCGACGAACTTGCAACTTCGTGGCGGTTGCAACTTCGTGATTGCAATGATTGCTGCTGCTGCTGCCTCTGCCGCTGCGGGGTCATGCAACTTTAATATGTAAACAACACCTCCCCTCGTCTATCTGTCTGTCTGTTTCTTCGTCTCTCTGTGTGTGTGTGTGTGTGTCTGTCTGGCTGAGTGTGTGCGTGTACCGGAAGCAGACATGTTGTGACACCCTTTGACTTGACCTCAGCAACAACAACAACTGAATACTTGCAACATCTGCAGCAGCAACACAAGCCAGAAAGCCAGACTAACGCCATAAACGCATGTCAATCAGCTGACATAATAGCCAAAGGAGTGGGCAAAACAAGGACCAAGAGAGAATAGAAATAAGGAAAAATATACTTCCAAAAAGACAACGAAAAAATAAACAAAAAATACATCAATTTGCTGAAAAAACGGTATTTTCAAAAGGAGTAAAAAAAATGTACCGCAAAGGGTACTCAAAAAAGTAAAAGAAATTAGAAAAAAAAACCTAAACACGAGGCTAAAAACTAGGCGAAAAAATTATCAAAAAGGTTACAAAAAATAAACAAAAATATTTCGGGAAAAGTATTTAAATAAAGTAGAACTAAAAGGTATCAAAAAAACAAAAAGGAAAGGAAAAAGGTTATAATAAATATTTAAAATATTAAAAACTACAAAAGCCTATTTAGAAACTAAAAAAAAACAACAAGGTACAAATACTAAAATACAGAAATAGTACCAAGAAAGTACCAACAAGGATAACAAATATTCATAAGAAAACTAGATAGTAAAATAAAAAATATGTTAAACAAATTAAAAAAAAAGAGTAAAACAAACTAAAAAGTTAAATAAAAATTATGTACAAAATAATTGTACAGAAAAGTACGAAAAAAACATAATAAGTATACCAAATATTTATTTTAAAAAAAGGTACCAAAGCCCTTAGAAATATTCCCCTTTCCAACAACAGCAACCAATTTTGTCTGCAACAACCGACAACAATTTTCGGTTATGCAAAAGAGCTACAAACATTTTTTGGTGTGACCCAGTTTAAGGCCAACAGCAAAATGGAAGGCTCACACTCACAGGACTCGCACACAGCCAACGCAGTTACGTGAGGTCCTGCCCGATTGCGGGTGGCTTTTGGCTAGACTAAGGCTCAACTTTATATATATATGTATATATATATATATATAGTATTATATATATGTATGTGTGTGTGCACCGTATAGGAAGTGCAGGAAGAACTAGTAGAAGTGGTAGTGAAGCAGCTAGGAAGGCACGTAGCGCACAATTTCGTAATAACTTAATCGATGTCGTCTCTGGGAGACGACTCTACAGTTTTTACTATCTTTTGGATTATTTTTGCAGTACTGAATACACTTTGGAATTATTGTATTATTTAGCTATTAAATTGTGAAAATTATTAATATAGGAATAAGAAATACATTTTTTTTAAGAAGTAATTTATATAAGAAGCATTTTATACAAAGCATTTTATATAAAAATATTTCTAGATACAGTTTCGGTAAGGAAATGGTGTAATATGCTAATTAGAATTTATTGTGTGGCCGCTTTAGTTCAACACAAATTTAGTTTTAAGTTTTTGAAGCTTGTAATAATATATTATTTAATTTTAAATGTATTTCCCAGCCCTAGTTAGTGTATTTAAGTGTGTTCATTGCTTTCCAAGCCGCTTGAGCCGGCGTCTCCTTCATTTTTTTCCACCGTGTGTGTGCGAGAGAAGCCTATCAAGTAGGAGCTTGGCTTTGGTGGCAGGCAGGAAGTTGGCAATATATTTGACTGCTCTGCGAACGGAAGCGCAGCTAAGGCCCCTGACAATGGTGCGGTGCCTCCTCCCCTCTCTCCTTCTCTTTCTCTCTCTCACACACACTCTGTCACTCTCCTCTGCAATGATGAAAATCGGTGGAGAAGGAGTGAAGGCGGCGCTGAGCGGTTAACAACCGTTGAGGAAAATGTCACTTAGAGGCACTGCAGCCGGCAGAAGCACGAAAAATAAAAAAGGAAAAACCTGAGAAAAGCGGGAAAGGAAAGGAGCAACGAGCTGGAAACAATGAAGGCAAAAGTTGTCGCTGTTCAGTGGTTTTTGGTGCGAAGTTCGGTTTGCCAGAGAACTTCTAATGAGACTGCTGCAAGGAGTCCAGATATTGGCAAGTGGCTTTCATTATTGAACTCGGACACCGGAGGATAAGAATATATTTACCTTTGCCGTGTCCAAATTGCCTGGCACCAAACAAACTGGCCAGAAGAACACAGGGAGGAAGAGAGCGCACACCCAGAAACTTGCCAATGTGCAAAGAAAGTGGGGGGACTTCTAGAGGAAAAATCAAAAACCGCAGAACCAATATAAAGGTTGCAGGGGTTGCACGGAGCCAAAATAATAATACTACTTTTTCAAGTTCTTTAAATATATTTTTATAAATCAGTAATCCTTTTAGTTAACTCACTGTCTATGTTTAATGTTAGGAAAATCTTTTGTTCAGTTGTAAGTAGGAAAATAATTAAATAAGGACAGAAATTTATTTGTCAGATAATAAAGAAATACCCTTTTAGCTCGACCAATTAATTACATAGGGTGGGAAGCGTTGCAAAAATCCCCCTAAATTATGATTATGTAATTTAAGGAACCCCGTATAGGTAAGTGGCTTTTCTTTGTGTGTGGGCGAGCCGTGTCTGCAATTGAAATGGTCCCAAAGACACACCGAAGGCATGGCCCAAACAACAAACACATAAAGTCGATAACCCGGCCAGGATGGCGAGTGTGTGTGACGTGAATCGGAGGATATATATGGCAAGGAGCTGGAGGAGCAGCTCAGCACAGGAGCTGTGCTGCAGTGCCTCGACTTTTGTGCCCGACTGTCTGACTGCATATTTGCTCGACTGCTTTGCCTATTTTCAGGTTTTTTTCTTTGATTTTTTTCTCTTTTTTTGTCAAAAGTTGCGACTTATGACTTCCCGAGCCGACAAAAAGCGAAAAGACCCGAAAAAGAGGGGGCGGAGGGGCACATATATAGAAGGAACTCCCACAAGTTTGGTGTTGACATTCACAGCGCTCATTAAATGTTCTCGGCTGCCATCTCCTTCGCCATCTTTCTTGCAAGTGAAAAGTTTGCTAAAGTTCAGTATTTACTCGAGTCATAATATTCTTATTAAGATTTAGCAAATTGAAAAGCCAAAGGGGCTTTAATCTATATATTTCAGCTATCATCCTCCTCCGCAGAGTCCATCTCCTTCTTCCTCTCTCGCTGTCTCCTTTGCTTTCCTGTTATAATAATAATAATAGTTTGTTGTTATTGCATAATTTTAATGTGTCGTCCTTAATTTAAATGCTTCCGCTGCACACGGAGCGAAAGCCCGAGCACGAGGCGAATCCTTGGCAACGTCACGACATGGCCTCGTCCTTTATCCTTCCACCTACCTCAACATGGCCCACTATCCCCTCTCCTTTTTATTCCGCTGTCTGCATTGTCGTGTTCCGCTTTTGGCTGCCAAAAAATTGTCTATTAGTTGGGCCAGAATGAACATTCCATAATAATGGCATATGACAAGCGCCACATGCGGCTGCAATTGAAGGAGAAAGCCGAAGGGAGGGCGGTTCCTTGGATCCTGGATAGTTACTACATCTATATACATATATATGTATGTATGTATAAGGATAGGTAAGAGCTAGCCCGGCTGCTTATTAATTTAAAATTTACGTAGCATGCATTTAGGCGCGCCGGCTTGAAATTGCATGCCCCGGAAAATCTGTCGGTTTTAGGTGCCCAACGGCTACACGACATTTTGATACTTCGTACAAGTTAATTAATTGTTGGCAGGACCAGAACGAGACGCGCAGCCCAGCAGTCCTGCAG
>JAEIIU010057424.1:0-16322 GCA_018874675.1 Drosophila baimaii | reverse complement strand
GTCCTATTTCGACTTCTTAGTCTTTTTGCGCAGGCGTACACGCTCCTTTTTCGCCGACGTCAGCTCGTGATTGTGAGGTGCATGCAGCACCTCGAGGCGATCGTTTTTGGTGCGAATGCGGGCCCGGCACTTGGTGGTGGAGCGCGTGGCACAGATCCACTTAGTGCCACGGCCGTTTTCCATAAACTTGACATAGCTGTGGCCGCCGTAGTTCAGCTTGATCGACTCCCGCTGGCCCTTGGTGAAATAGAACGAGGCATCGGGGTCTGCAAGGATAAGAAAGTATATATATCCGGATAATTACTACAGGTTTTTCTCGCATATGATAATTACACAAAGGCGGCGAGCGCGGCAAATACATCAGTTAACTACATGTGTATATAAAGTGCACTGTTAAAGGCTTACGTTTATTGGATTTACACATATATATATATTTATATTATATATTTAATTGTAGATAAGCTGAATTGTAAGAATTAACTTAGTTTGTCCGTCTCCTAAAAACACAGGTTAAAATCTATATTTACGCATAAGTAAGAGATAGGAGAGATGGGAAGGTAATAATTTAAAACTTGCTACAAAAAAATGACAAATTTTTAAAGTTGATAATTTAGAAAATGTTTACCTTTGCGGCGACATAAACTCGCCCATACAAAAACGACATAAGCTCTCGCGAAATAATGTCATATACAAACGTTCACCGTTGACGAGTTGATGTTGTTTTTTTTGGCGACTTTATGTCGTCCTAAAATGGCTGACGAAAAACATGCGTATCTCTCATGCAAACGACATTACTACGCGCGAGTTTATGACGTTTCATAGCGAAATACGATCGTCTTCGTCCAGAGAGTCGATTTTTTGTCGTTTTAAATCGTCATAATCTCAATTGGCCTTTGTACTGGGCGAGTTAATGCCGGCGACCTTATGTCGCTATGCCTTACATTTTCATTATACTTCGAAATTTGCAATGTACATTTATGTCTGAGGTGTGTGGGGGAAGTGTACAAGTTTTCCTATAAGCTAAGTCCACTCCGGCAATTATTAATGAAGAAACTAGGCGATGACCCATCCTGGCGCGGAGGCGGGCATCACTTGCGACGACTGACCACTCGGACGCCGCCCACAATGCCCGTTACATCTGCCACTATCTCTTCGTACTTCAGGTGCATGCCCAACTCGCTGACATCGATCGTGGCTGGCGATTCATCCTCCAGCGCTGTGGTTAGCATGGCATCGCTGGCCAGCTGAATCTCCTGCTGATGCTGCTGCTGTTGCTGCTGCCTGGCCGACGTCGTGGTCTCCACCACTGGCGGCACCCGACGCACTCTCTTCTTGCGGCGCACAATCTCCTCGTGCGTGTGGAATCGGTTCAGGGGACAGACCACGTCGTTGATGGTGAATACACGGGAGCGGCACTTTTGATTCCACCACTGATTGCATCTCCAGAAGCGCTTCTCCTCGCCCGTCGACAGCTTCAGGGTCTTCTCGAAGATGAACGGTTGGCCGCCGTAGATGAGTTGCATGCGTCCCCGCGATGTGGCCGAGTAGATGGCCACGCTGCTTTCTGTGGGGCAGAGAAGAGGAAAGGGTATTAGTGGGGGATGTCGCTGGCAGAGCTATTCGCTACGTCTACAGATCAGAGTCGGTCGGTTTAATGCTGTTTGCCAAGTCACAAGGCGGGTGTATATTTAATCAGAGCTTAATATCTAATCATACTGCCTGCGAAGGCGTTTGGAAGGCGGATGATTGTGCTCCGGCTGGGACAGGAACACCTTGAAGTGTCCGCTTGGCAGCTTGGTGGTGGACAATCGGGCATTGCACGGCTCATGGCCCAGCCGTCGATGTCGGCAGTTCCAATAGATGGTGTGGCCGTGCCTGTTATTCTTGGCGTAAGCGAACCGATCGTACATCAACTGTACGGACTTCCTCTGCCCCCGAATGTAGGAAATCTTCGGTATAAAGTCCAGTAGCTTGCCGTGCGCATTGTATACCGACTGCACTGGCAGATCACTTCCCGTGACTAAGAATTCTGCAAGATAAATTAATAAATATATATTAGTAAATGGTATTAACTAAATAGCAGACATATTTTGGGGATTTGTTGGAATAAAAAGGCATAGAATGCACACTGATTAAAGAATTTATTGTGTGTATACAACAGAAAACATACATTCATTTTCGGAATCTCTTAATTCGCTGTCCCAAAAATATATTCTAGAAATCATTTTCATAAAACGTTGCAATTTTCTTCATGAGAACCCCTATTTAAAGATTTTGGGTAGTATTCCAACATTTTTTAAATTAAAAATAAGACCGAAATGGCTCTAGATCACGCTCTCTCTCTCTCTCAGTCTCTACGGCACCGACTCTGTACGTAGCGCTGGGTCCAGCACGTAAAATGCGTGGGCAAAACAATCCTATGGCGTGCGTTTTTTAATCAATCAAATATGTTTTATGTTATTTATCGAAATAAAATTTGTTTCTTACTACTTGTAGTCCTTTTTTAATATGAGATTCAAAGTTTCAATGAAGTTATTTAAATTACATTTAAAATTTACCATTTACTGATTAAAGGGAACTTGTTTCCAAAGTATAAAAGCGCTCAACCGAAATTCTCTTCATTAGTTGTTATTGAAAGAGCGTACAGACAAAAGTTCAACAGAGAACACTCAAAACGAAGAGAAATATGAAGTGTTCCATTCAGTCAGAGAGTAAACGAAACTATTATATGTCCTAACTATAAATAAAGCATCTTTGGCTAGATGCTTAACATTTTAAAAGCACTAAATAATATATCCTATAGGGCATTAATTTCCTAGATTTTTGTTAACTTTAAGCAGACTAGTTTCCGTAAACTAAATACTTTAAGCTAAAGTCAATCGTAATGTGAATCTTACTCCAAGACGTCTTCAATAGGTAATTCAGTCCGTCGAGCTTACTTGCTCTGCACCTTTAGGGGTCTGATGAACACGCACAGTGGATTCCTCTCCAGGCAAGGCTTCTGCGCATCATCCGTGTGCTGCTTGCCTGTTTTCTGAGGGTTTGTTGTGTACATGGTGAGATGTGTATGCAGGTTGCTGGTAACGTGAATGATATCACCGCCAGGGGTTAGCCTTGTGACCAAGCGAGCTCGGCACTTGGCCTTGTGGTACATCGAACACTTCCAGTCGCGGCTCTTCTGACCCTGCCGCAACTTCTCGTTGGGCGTGTAGGTGTTGCCCTCGTAATAAACGAGGTCGGTACCTCGATTGGAGCGCACATATTGCGCCAATCTCGATGTATCTGCAAGAGAGATGAATTGTGTGGGAATTAGTTGGTTGTTTTTGTTTAGTTTACGTTTTTAATGTTAAGATGTTATGGCATTATGACTTAGTTGGGGATTATAGTGAAAAGCAGGCGAACATTTTGCATCTTAATTATTTTTATAGTTTATTCCTCAAGATAGCTGGTTCCGCCCTTCTTTGAGATCCGCCTGCTCACCGCATTGTTGCGACTGTGGTTATGGCCCTCGTTTCGCATCCGCACTTTGTTGGTGTCCCTATTCAAAATAGCTCTGGCCCGGCAATAGTTACGGAAGTTGGCGCACTTCAAGTAGGTGCGGTGCACATGAGTGGCTCCGATCACAAAGCGGTAGCCATCGATGACCATAAATCCGTTTTGTCTATAGATATGGCCAGGTCGCAGGGAACCTGCTAAAGAGAAGAGCAGAGTTGGTTAGTAGGGCTAGTTAATGTTAATTGATGAGCTATTGTACAAATATTATTTGTAAATTTACTTAGAAAACAGTTCTTTATAAACTAAAATTATATTTAATATTTTAGAATGTTTACCTTAATTATAATTTAATTTATTTTAAAGTCAGCAAGAGCCTAACTTTTTAAAAAATCTTTCTTTTGACTAAGATTCGTCACTTGCAGTTCTACTTGATTTAATATCTATTATTCATACATTTCCTTGGAAAATTGTTTTAATTCCTGTTCACACCTTTTGTGAAGCGTCAGTTCTTCATCATTTAAATTATTTTTAATTTCTTTGCCGCTTACAACTCTTAGCTTAATTATAATTTAATCTATTTTAAAGTTATCAGAAGCGCAAGTGTTTCAAAAGTATTCTTAGACTAACAATCCGCACTTGAAGTTCTCCTTGACTTGAGTTAATATTAATAATTTTATAGGTTGTCTTTGGAAATTGTTCTCGTTTCGGGTTTAAATTTTTAGCTTAATTATAATTTAATCTATTTTACAATTACCAGAAGCGTAAGTGTTTCAAAAACTCTCCTTAGTCTAATATTTGGTTCTTCTTGACTTGACATTCCCCTTCTCTCCTACCAACGCTGGTTCCTTTTACTTGCAAGGCCACTCCTCCTGCCTGGTGGCTGCAGCTTAAAGGCATCTGCTGGGTGATTGTGGCGTCGATGGCTCAGTTTGATGCCTGTGGTGCTGGAATTGCTGACGCACCTGGCCGGGCAGCGAAGCGCACTGTTGCTGTTCTTCGAACAGACCCAGTTGATGCTGTATTTGTACTTGCGCTCCACGGTGTACATGTGACCGTTTAGGATGAGATTCTGACCGCCGCGGCGGTTGGTCACCAGTTGATACCCCAAGGCGGCTGCAAGGATAAATGACATTTAGTACTGGGATCTGGCTTACTTGCTGGCCAAGAGACACTACAGAAGCTACAACTTCGGCCGTAGGTGGTGGTGGTGTGACTTTGTAAACAACTTTATTCGACTAAAGGATTGGGGGATGGCACAGGTAATTCGTTTGTTTTTAGGGATGATTGTGGTAGCCGCGCAGGGCAGAGATCTGGTCGGACTTGGTGACCACACGGGCGGAGCACTTGGTGTACTTGCAGCGCAGCTTGACGCACTCCCAGTAGCAGACGTTCCTGATCCGACGATTGAGAGTGAAGGGCTTGCCGTCAATGGTGAGCAGGTTGTTGCCCCGGTTGCTTTTCGTGAAGCACACATCCAAGTGGTCATAGCTCTGCTTCCGGGAGCCGCCCGGCGGCTTCTTCTTGGCCACCACCGGCAGCGATGGCTGTGGCTTAAATTCATGCTCCTCCAGCTCTGCAAAGACAGAATTCGGGGTGGGAGGATGTGTATATTGATTAGACAGCGCTCCGCACAGCTCGATTGCCCAAGTTGGTGATCCGCCAAATAATTTCCCTGCACCGTTGTTGTTTTTGTTGTGGACACAACACTTTATTTACATGGAATTGACATTGTTTTTGCATAGCAATTTCGATATTTTATTATTTGTACACAGAGTATTTGCTTGGCAGGAAATTTGAGTAGGCGTCGCTTGTTTTTTTTCGGCTTTCGGCACACGACACTATTTAGCGGGCTTTCCTGGCCATAGGGGTTTTCTTGCGCATCCGGAAATTTGGCCAATATGTTTCACTAGCCCTGGCCGCTTTCACTTCTTTAATATCACTTATTATTACAGAATTATTAACATTTTGCTTCCGTTCACTTTTGCATTATTTTTTTTATTTCACAATTGTGGCATTTTTACAGAGTTGCCAGATCGTTGGAACGCCAGCCAGGGCTACTAAGTACAGTGCGTACTAGTACAACGAAAATGTTTCGTTGCCGCAACAGCTGGCCCATTAAAAAAAACATTTTATGCATTAAACATATAATTTTATGCAAAATCAATATTAACATGAACGATTTCTATGTACTTAGCAAAATACATAAATAAATAAAGAAACGGTGACGGTAAAGCGAAGTTTCACTGTGCGTGTCATGGTGTCATTGCAACCCTGGGTGCTGCCATTATTTCTTTGCCTTTTGTGACTCGTGGGCGTGCTTAAATAATAAATAATTTGTGTTTTCCTCCGTAAAATAGCGCGAATGGATGTGATAAATAATAGGGATTACTGTTGTAGCTCCCTGCCCGCCTGAAGCGTGTTGCAAGTGCATTTTTTAACTTATAAAATGAACCACAATAAAGTCCCCCTACAATCACCGCATGAACTGTGTTTTATTTTGTTTATGTTTTCTGTTGATTCTAACCAAATCGGTTTATAATGAATGTTTTCCCCTTATGCTGTGCCATTGCAGAAGCAGCGAAAAAGGACACTGAAATCGTCCTGAAGCCAAAGGAAAATAACAAGGAAACCGCCACAACAACAACAACAAGTTGCGTGGTAAAACCTAAAAAGGATGCGGATGCGATTCCCTTGTACGATGGCAGTCGCGTCTATGTTTCCAAAGCGGCCCTGGCCAGAGCCTATATACCCATGCCGGCCATATATACATCCCGGGTAACGGATCTGGTGATTGGCAAGGAGACACTGGCCAAGATCGCCCGGGGCGAGGAGTCGCCGGACAACGAGCTGCTGCAGGCCATCATAAGTACATAGCCGATAGTGATCCCCAAGTTATAGCCATGATTTCTACATGGAAATATCATTTATATCTCGTTGCAGCTCACGTGTGCAAGGTCTTTGCCATTCGCGGGGACCAACTTACCACGTCGGTGGTGCAGGAGTTCATCAACCACAAGCTCTCGGTGGTCAAGACGGGGCCATAATTTAAAGAGCCATTAGTTGCCAAATTGTTTGTTGCGTTTGTAATTTGAATAATAAATACGAGTAACTAGAAATCCTCCTAGCTCTTATGTGTAGAGAGTAGCTCGTGGTCCTGGGACAAGCTCTTAAATACGACCCCAAACTAATGATTAAAAACCTTGCTCCCTCCTTGATTTCAGGCATCATCCAGTCGCTGAAGGCTCTTCTGGAGGACAAGACCACCAGCATCCAGTACACAACCACGCAGCGCGGCAGGGTGATGCTCGTCTACGAGGGCTTCCGGTATGTGGTGAACCGCCAGAGCCAGAAGAACGTCTTCTGGCGATGCTCTCGGTATGTGAAGCACAGCTGCCGGGCCACACTGGTCACCTCCAAGGTACAGGATGTCCATCTGCGCATCTCTGGGGCTCCGCATACCCATGACCCGGAAGTGAACTCGATAGATCTCACGGCGGACTTGCTGGACGAGTTCTCGGAGCTGCAGTAGCCAGCAGCACTTATCTAATATTATCCCTAGACTACGTCCATAGCATAATCTAAATAAATTAAACTAAATGTATATGAAATATGTAGTTATGCGTGTTCGTTTTGTACCTACCTTAGTTCCTAGTTCCACTCACTACGTTCCCTACTAATCTCCTGTTTCTATACATATCTTCCAGTCGAGATCAAAATGGAGGAGCAATCGCCCACGCCCGGATTGTCCACAGACGCTGCTGTCGCCGCCTTGGCCGTCACATACCTGAGCGACGACGAATCATTCCGCAAACCCTTTACCCTGCCCAAGATACTGGACGGTAAGTTCTATAAGAACATCCAGCCGAACCAAAAGACGCCCGGCGCCATCCAGGCCACCTGCACCACCTGCTATGGCCTCATCTCGGGCACCACCAAGTCGACGGGGAACTTTCTCAGCCATATCAAGAGACGCCACAAGGAGCTGCTCCCCCTCTGCCAGCTCTATTGTCAGGCGAAGGCAAACGGCAGTGTCCCGGCGGCGATAAAACATCCGACAATACTCAACACAAACCCGGTGGTCACATCCACTACACCCACGCTGGAGATGATGACGCAGGTCACGCAGATGCCGCCGCCGCCAACCTACGCCACCACAACCACCCACCTAGCCATGCCGGTGACTGTACCTGTGCCCGTATCCATGTCACTGGCGATGCCCTTGTCCCTGCCCAGCGTGCAGACGGCGCCGCAAATGATGGCGCTAATGCAGCAGCACCAAGCCCACGGAGCGGTGTTCATCAGCAAGGATTACTAACGCAATCCTTGGGCCGGCTGCTGGGGTCATCAATGTCTGTGGCTTTGAGCAAAAGTTTTTGAACTAATGTCGATGTAGAGCGTACCTATACCAAGGTGATGATCGATTTGTGGTGTGTTCGGAATTAACAAGGATCCTAGGAGCGTAGGATCGTAGGATCCCAAAATAATTTAAAAGGCAAATTTTCATGACATCTTTTTATCTAGGATTTTGTAATTTATACAAAACTGATATTTTAACTAGAGCTGGGAAAAAATGGATATTTTTATTGATTTCGAAATTTTGTTTTTTGATCCTTCAAAATTAATTTTTTTTAATATCCCATCGATTTTTTCCCAGCTTTCCTCGTAACCCTTCTTAGTAAACCTTATTTTTTAATTTGTTTATATAAGTATCCTGCTCGCTGCCATAATATACAAAATCCATACGTGCTGAACCCTTAAAATAATTATTTTAAATGTATAAAGAAAGTGTAATATCCTTAATATATATCCTTATTATATTTTTGTTTGTTTTGCTCTTTATAATAATCCCAAGTCCACACTGCAAATCGACTCACCTAGACTTAAGCTAAGTGCAACATTGTGTAAGTCCTGATAGGTTAAAAGTTTAAGATATATTTTACAAATTACAAAATAAATCATCTTGGAAAAACCTTGTATACTTTCTTTACCTACTTAAGCTATCCGGAGAGCTACTATCGCGCGTATTCATTCCCTGTTCTTTATTCTGATGTCTATTGCTTTGCTCTCTCTCTTCTTTCAGTTCGTCGTCGGTACTCAAAGAAAGCCATGCAGTATGACGGACCCGCCGAGTTTAATCTGGCCGCCCACAGGCGCCCCAAGCTCATCATAGCAAATGAACAGTTCATCGTGCATCGGATTCTGGGCAAGGATAACCTGATTGGATCCTGGCGCTGCATGTATCATCACAAGGGATGCAAGGCCCGCGCCAGTACCTTTATGGTTGGCAACGAGGTGAAATATCGAAGCACTTGCTCCTCGCACAACCACAAGAATGTCAGGTGTAAGCTGGCCAGCCTTAAGATGCCGTGGATTCCAGCCGAATAGTTCCAAACTGAGGCAGAATGTATCTTAAAATCTCTTAGAGTGAATGTGACACGATCTCAGAATATTCAAACTCGTAGTTGCTCAGTATATTACCAGGCTTTATGAAAAAAAAATCACTTAAATAAGCTATTCTTAATTAAAAAGTATTTCCGAATTATTGATCTTCATTGTGGAATAAACCGAAAACTATTGAAGACATTGAATACAATATCAAAGCTCTAGACGGTTGGATCTTTAAGTTATTAAAAATATCACTAACTAAGAGAGATTTATTAATGGAAAATATAATAATAGAATCTGGGGAGCTGTGTACATGCAAAAGTCAGTCACCAAACGGTTACCTGATAACTCACATGGACTATGTCTGGAAGCAGGAACAACCATAATTTAGCTAGAAAGACTTATTGCAGCTACTTCCAGATATAAGCCAACCAAAACTTTGGTATTATCAAAGACGCTAGAGTTACTAAGATGAGAAACGATCATACATTTGAATTGCCATATGCAAGCCATTTTTCTGTTTCTGACAAAAATCGCATTCTCTCCGCTCTCACAAAGGGGAGAGCGTAAAAATCTAAAAATTGAATGCAGTTTGCATGTGTACGTACAGATGTAGAATGCGTGAAAATACGTGTACACACATACAGTCGTCGGCTGCGGCTGTGTACCTACAAGAGAGTGACTGACTCTGGAGTGCGCTCTCTCTCTCTCTTCTTCTTTGGCAACAGAACTTGTACCCAGCGCTGGGTCCAATCTTAGTAGATAGAGCGTCTTTGGTAATATGAATATAAAAATGTTAATGCCTTATTAATAAGCCACTGAATATTTTAAATGTAGTTTCGATTTGAAATCTTCTTAAAGATAAACCAAATCAAAAGGTTAATACTAAGAATAAATATTTAAAAGTAGAAATATGTGTTAAACCTTAAAGGATAATTAAAATTATGCAGGTATTTGAGCATGTTCCATGACATTATGTCGTCACACTTATGCTTTATGAGATGTTTAATTCGATTAGATGCTCATATGATTTTATTTTAAGTTCCTGTTATGTATCCCATTACCATACACAGAGTAAATTCTATGACCCGTGGGGGAAACATGCGATTCGAATCACTCACAAAACTCGTATTGTAAAGTCCCAGGTCCCAGGGTACTTACCCATTCTAACTGGGCTCGGGACACTCAGTCTAAAAATCGGAAATACACTTTGCGAGAACAATAGCCGAGGCGTACGCTTAAGCCTAATATATATATGTATGTCGAATGAAAGGGGAATGGCTAAGAAACGGCAGGCGGTTACATCTTGGGCAGCGGATCCAGATTAGCCTCGGCGGAGTCCAACTTCCAAGAGCCCTGAACCTTGTCGGCGGCCGTAAGGGAGCTCAGCTTTTTGTGGATCAGCATGCCGGCAGCCTTGGCTGCCTCAATGCGCTTGTTGTCGCCAATGTGATTGTGCACATCTTTGGAGGGAAGAAATGTATATATATATATGGGAAATGGGAAGATAACTTTCGGCGGACAGACCATTGGTTACATAGAGATCATCGCCGATGGTCTTCAGGCGGCTGCGGCACTTGACCGAACGGTTTTGGACGCACTCCCAGTAGAGAATGTTGTTGTTCTTGCCAAAGAACTTGAGATTGGAGCGGTAGACGAAGTTGTTGATGGTCAGCAGGGTGCCGCCCTTGCGGCTTATCAGGAACATCTGCGGGCCACAGTTCCGAACATGTTGGGTGACTGAAAGATACGGAAAAACTAAGGTTATTTATCGGTTGATTTCTTTGGAATAACACATTAACTAAACTGAATTAACTTAGCGCTTACATGCTAAGTGTTAACTGTGTTTCTTGATTTATTCTCATCATTTTATTGGGAAAATCTTAACTATGTATGTAAGTTGATGTAAAAATATGTTATGTATATTGGAAACCCAACTGGATAATAAAGAAAAATATAGATGTATAAAGGCACTATAAGTGTCACTTCTTCTTGTTCTGCAATGCCTTCTGCAGGCGTCGCTTGATTTTCTCGCGGAAATCATTCGGATCCACCTCGGCGGCGGGCTCATTATCGGCTGACTTCTCCTCAGCAGCCGCCGATTCGTCTGGCTCCAACTCGTCGATCTCCTGAATCTCAAACTCTTCGATTTCCTCTCCGGGTTCGGTCTCGGTGTCGGACTCTTCCAGCTTGGCCTTGCTTTTAATCATTGACTTGCGATCCCTGCCAGTGTCCACCGTGGCTATGGCCCCAGATTCCCCGGGCATAAACTGCGAGGGCAGGCAGCTCTTGTCGCTGGCCTGCATGAAGTGCACATGCTCGCCGTCGTAGGGGAACACTCGCTTCTGGTCGCACACCACCCGCACCTTGCACTCCTCGCCATGCTCGCGGTAGCAGCACTGGAACACCGAGAAGTCCGCCTTGCGGAACGAAAACTTGAAGAGGTGGCCGTCGAAAATGAGCTTGACACCGCCTGCGGGAAGAGCGAGGGAGACAGGGAAAAGCAGAACCAATAAGATTAGCCAGCAGCAACAGGTGCAGGAAGATGATGCCCTTCTACTTACCCTTGGTGGTGGAGGCGTACACCGCCGGTTCGCTGCTCGCCTCGTTCTTGGTGGCCGCCCGCAATTTGTCCAGGAGCTTCGGCTTGGGCGTCGCGTCTACAACTTTTGTCTTGGGCCTGCCGCGTTTTCGCGGTGGAACTGCGATTACTGCCGATGCGGATGTGGCGGCTGCGGAATGGAGGAAGATGTGCAACAGGTTAAATTGAGTGGTTCAAATTAAGTCGCCTTGGGCGAAAAGGGAAATAAAACAACTGAAAAGCGTTTTTGGCTGGTCTAGCAGCAGTTTATTGGTTTATAAGCAGGTCTAAATTAACAAAGATTAAAATTAAAATAGTAAATTGTTGAAAAACACGACAGAGTGGCCGGACTAAGGTAGGCCAGAGTGCTGCCAGAGGGCGGACTGGCAGACCGGTCACTGGTTTTTTCTTTATTACTTTATTACTAATTTATTTATTCTTGTGATCTTGGCACCAAGTTTTCTATTAAGTTTTGCTGGGAAATCCACGTGAAAAGCGCGAAAAACACTCAAATGTACAGTTGCAGCCTCGCTACACAACGTTGCCAGACTGCGCGCGGAGTAATGTTCTAATATCGATAACACTGCGCCTAACAGCACTTTTTGCACTGCAATTAGCACGCCATCTTTGTTGTAGTTGTTCTCCGTTTTTTCGCCGTGGAAACTAAAACGGCTTTTTTGCAAACAAATTGTTGTGAATTGTAAATAATACAATGTATACTAAAGTATACAATATGAAACAAGTGATGTGGAATGTCCTGCCAACATGCCGCGCGCGTTTGTGTGTGTTCCGCGGTTGTGAGGGGGTGTACAGTGAGCTGCTGCCCCAGTGATGTTATTGTTGGCGTCGTCTCCCCAGAAGAATCCCTCCAAAAAAGGGAAAATTAAGTGTTATTAAGTGAAAGAAATGTTATTGTGTTATTAGCAAGGTGTAAAAGCATATTTGTGGCCGCTACCAAGAGCCATAGTGTCTGTGATAAGCCAATATTCTACTGTTTGTGGGTGAGTTTGTTGATACAGCCTGAGATACAGCCTGAGAATACATAAACAAGCAAATAATTGACATAAATTAAGCCTCCTGTAAGTTTATCTACATATAACTCATATATAATCCCTCAATAAAGTGTTCGTTCGTTCAGCACCGCTTCAGTCCCTGTGTTTTTCTGGGTTTTGGGCCTACTAAGATCCCCAGTTGACCACCACCACAGGCAATACATCCAGTAATCCTCCACATCCAACCATTGCAGGCCAGTTCATCGGGGACGTTTCCCGCGGTGTGTGGATCGAGAAGCACGACTACTTCTTTCTGCGCAACCAGAAGCAGGGCTACAACCTGGTCTTCAATGGCTACATGTACAAGAAGGAGGCCAGCTTCCGGGCCACCGTCAACTGGATCTGTTCCGATGGCAATGGCAAGCGCCTCACCGAAAACAAGTGCTCCGCGCGGGCCATCACCAAGTTCGATGGCGGGATTAAGCTCGGCAAGAAGCCGCACAATCATCCGCCGCGTTTCCTGGGCGCCAATGTGCCCGCCAAGCTGCTGCCCAAGGTGGCCTTTTGTCCGCAATATTAAAAAGAAATCATAAATAGACATAAATTAGCCGAAACAGAAACAACGAACTATCTTTGTAGTAGACACTTTAGTTGCATGATGTGGTCCTAGGCTAAGAGATCATCCGCCCGCCGCATGTATCACCCCCCCATCTCATCACGTGTGTAACTCTCTAATCTCCAGCGCAAAGCACGCAGAACGGCGTCCGGTTCAAGCGGACGGCCCAAGGCGAGTTCCTGATGGTCAACGGGAGATCGTACAAGAAAACGCGCGCCATGCAGTACCGCACATACTACCACTGCCTGACCCGCAACTGCCGGGCCTTCTACGTCCTGGTGGAGCTGAGCAGGCGGCCACGGCTCACCAAGCATCACGACCACGCCACCTTCTGCCCCCAGTGCCCGCAGTAGGACGTGTATGTAGCTATAATAGTCCTAGAAAATCATATGTGTACAATATATATATCGACAACCATGCAAGCAAATCCCAGTGTTTTATTTACATTTACACATCCGCGGAATCGTCGTTCCCATTGCAATAATAATCCAGCCAGTGTCCAACTAACCAGGAACCTTCTCCACTTCTTGTCGCTCTCATTGTAGCCAAATTTGACTATCAGATCAGCGTCGATGTGGGCGAGGCCACCATGCAGCTGGCCACCGCCTCGTCCGCCGTAGGCGTCAACAGCAACTCGCCCTTTTTCATTGTCAGCAAATACGGCACGAAGCAGATAATGCTCAAGCAGCACACCTTTAATCGGCACATCTGCCGGGACGATGTCACCTACTGGCGGTGTAGTCAGGTGAGTTTATGATTCTATATTTTCTATGTGGGGTATATATGTCCGTGTTATTCAAGAAATGTGAATTAATCAGTTTAGTAACCCTGAAAAACGGATAAACCCACTTTTATAATAACAGAAAATCATTCTTGTGTAATCGTTAATCATAAATTTATACGAAAGACTAGCGAGAGTTTGTATACCCTTGCAGTTTGTCCATTTAATCCATTCGATCGAATGGAAAATCTATCACAAAAACTTTACTGTAGGTTTACAATATTTATAAATAAAAACTCGGAACTTTGGCCTAATTTCCTAGGATTTCATACATTTCGATCATACTGATCATAATGAAAAACGTTATTTTATTTTTAAATTGTAAATCAAAACTATACCTCAGGTTATATAGGAATATATTGAAAACTAACGAAGTATTGTTTCACTTGATTTTCCTATTCATTTTTCGATGGCTACATCCTACAATAATAATAAAATAATAAAATGTAAGCCGAAATTTTGAATTTTTTATCCTAGAGTAGATAAAAAAAAGTTTAAATACGGAGAAGGTATTATTTTTTTCTTTAAATATCACGATTGTAATGAAGCGTTTAGCAAACTCGAGGTCTTTAGTTTAGTCTTATTGTTTATAAACACCACTATATATATGTACATATGTCAATTGGATTAACGACCTTTAATTGTTCCTATGACATCATCATGATATAGTCATTCCACCTGGCCCGTTCCTGCTTTTATACTAATAACAAAGACAGAAGTACTAAGACGCCAAACGCTATACGATTTTTTTTTTGCACAGGCATTTTTCCCTTAGGCTGAATCAATGCAGCCTAATCCGTATGTACACACACACACAGTCGTCGGCCGCCACTGCATTTGGTTGTCATGGAGACTGAGAGAGTGAGCGGCTACAGAGCGCGCTCTCTATGGTCGTTGCTCATCTTAGTACTTTTAGTGTCTTTGCTAATACTATAGCAAACTTTTATTCATATAGCTCAAAATTGACAGACTAGTTTCCGTAAAAAGAACATGGATATGTCTGAGATTGTCCTTAATTTTTCATGGCGATCTAAATAAAAGCTTAGTGGATAGAGCTTACGGAAGGTTTAGGTTTGCTTTATAATATTACTTGAAAACTAGAACGAATCAGTGAATTTTATAACCGTTTAATATAGAAAATATTCATTTTGTAAAGGTTTTTTGTTTGAGGAAAATCCCTTTTCTTTACTAGGTCTTGTGAATATGCTAAAAGATTCCAAGTCAAGCAAGATAACCCCATGGAAATGCCACAGATCAACGATTCAAATAATTTATAGGGTATAAATTAACTCCAGTATTAAAAAGGTTAACTACCCTAAAAAGGTTAATTAAAGTGCATTATTTATAAAAAAGGGTATACAATTTAATTGCTAACAATTAATTCATTATGTGGTTATATTTTAGGGTGAAAAACTGCATATATATTCAATATAACTATTAGTTTGGGTACTCATTACTGTAATATCTTTTAGTTCGCCGTCTTGCGTTGTCGGGCACGGCTTAAAACCAAACTGGACACCCTAACTATCCTGAACAGCGAGCACAATCACGAGGTTATCTCGAAGGCGCGCAAGTACGGCTCCCTGAAGCGCCAGCGGGCAGAGGCAGAGGCTGCGTCCCGGGCGGAGCGTCGGCCGGATCAATCTCAGGCCAGTGCTGATCCGCTCAGCGCAACGACGGCCACAGTGACAGCGTCTGCGAATTAAGCTCTCTAGTCCTAAGTCCCCACTGTACATTATAACGAAACTGACTCAATAAAATCCAAGTTAGCTAAGTTTATAGTCTCTGCTGCGTACATTTGCCTGTTTAGCTGTAAGTCCTACCTCATGCCAGGACATTGAACTAATCGACTTGGCTTACTTTCCATTCACAGATTCCGTCGCATACTACTCATATATCACGGGCTTCCGTGGCAGCCGCAAGCTGAAGATCGGGGAGTTCACCTTCACCCGCAACAAGGCGACCGGATCCAAGACCTATTGGTCTTGCGCCCGGGCGGGAGCTCACAAGTGCAAGGCCCGTGTGGTGACCGTGCAGGACCACGATGTGACCATAAAGTGCGGCCAGCACAACCATCCGCCCTACTAGCATAGCGGCACACGGCCATAGTAAACCAATGCGTAATAGCAGCCCACTTAGGCTTAATTACTATTTATTAGAGAATACAAAAGAACCCGAAAAACCAACAAACTGTTGTTTCTGTTACTGTTGGTTGTCACAGTTGTTTCAATCTTTGGAAATATGTTTGTGCGAGCCTATGACTGACTGTTTTGTGTTATTGCTTCTTGAAGAATACTCCGATCTGGACGACGCTGAGGGAGTCATCAGGCACAGCCTGCTCACCTTCACCCGGGGACAACGCGGATGCAAGCTACTGGCGTTCAATGGCCACAATTATGTACGAAATCGACGGAGTGGACTGAAAACCTATTGGATATGCTCCAAGAAGGTGAGTGTGAGAAAAACATTTTA
>JAEIIU010057417.1:0-16177 GCA_018874675.1 Drosophila baimaii | reverse complement strand
AACAACACGTGAATGCTTGGTGGCTGCAAAGGAATGCCTTCGTTGTATCGCCCTTTTTTGCTATTTTGGCTGAAATACATTATTTTGGAAGGCCAAAGCCTTCAGCATTTAGGTTTTTTTCTGGTTCTGGTGTGAAAATATGCTAATATATAAGCATATTTACTACCAGCATCAGAACAAAGAATGCCAGGCAATAAATTTATGAATTCCGAAAGGACAACTCTGCGTATGAGCAATATATTAAGGAAACTCATAACCACATTCAAATTGAACAAAGCCTTTGAAGCTAGTAAACGTAAGATACAAGGTTATGGCATGAAGATGAGCTAAGAATATCGATTAACTAAGCAAGCTATCAGCACAAAAAGCAAATTTCCTAAGGACACCAGTGCGTATGAGCAACATATTAAGTATTCTCATTACCAGCATTAAAACTCGTAAGATCATCATGGCTTTTAACTTATGATAGTTCCGAAAAGTATAAAATAAATGTAGCGAAGTTGAGAACATCATTATTTAGGAAGAACACCCCTGCGTATGAGCAATGTAGTTAGGAAACTTATTACCACTATTAAAAAACGCATGTTTTTCCCAGTTTATGACCAAAGTTAGATCCGAATAATGTGAAATAAATGTCTATAAAGGAATATCTTCATAAGAAAGAAGCTATAAGACAATTATGTGCCTTTTAACACCAATATAAAAGCCATAAAAAAAGGCCCAAGGCAATACTTAAATTTATTTCAAAATAGACTGACATCCGCGCGTCGTACATATTTCATTGTGAAATCAGCAAGCTCGTTGAGTGCGAAGCGGTTTCATGAGTGAATGAAGCGCAGGCCTATAATTACGATAAATGTGGAAAATGATTCGAGGCACGTGCCGATTGCTTACAATAAGTAATGCTTCCGAGTGAATGAGCACAGAATGCCGCACCGTTGATTTTTTGCTCCTTCACCTTTTGCAATATGTGCAAAACGGTGCTTGTAACGGAGATACACTGGCACAGATACAGATACAGATATACGGCACATAAGCATAAAGAGGAAGTGTAAAAAGTATAGACAAAACGGAGGCCATCAATAAATACGGTTACTACCAATTAAAATATTTTATTCATATTTTTCGAGTCAACACCACCAAGCCCTACAAAAATAAAAACCTTTAAAACCCAAATTATTGGTTGAGTTTTGGACAATTATCAATGTCATCTTGGGGTAGTTCCCCCATCAATTTACAATACAAATTAACAGCTTTTTGGGTGTGTTTTTAAGGTCAAAACGATCTGGTTTGGCGAATAGTTTTTCAGTCGCAGTCACAGCCGCAGCCGCAGAATATGTTATAAATGTAAATGTAAAAATAAAACACACTAAAATCTCGTTCTCATTTATAACTAGTTTTCACTTGAGCTCTTTTCGTATGAATGCTCTTTGGTCTGGCTTTTTCATGAATTTCGCCATTTAAATGACAAAAGTAATTTAATTAACTGGGCTTCCTCCTCTTCCGCTCTTTTGTTTTCTGTTTGTTGAAGTTTGATACGGGTTTTGTACTGTTTTGTACTTTGAGCAGAAAAAGAGGTTCAGGATGTGGATTTGAGGTTAATTTTAGTGTAAGAATATATATAGTTAATTTTTTAATTCCTGGTTGCAAGGAAAATTTCATTTATAAAGTCTTAATCTCTTAAGTATGAGCTTTAAGTAAAGTTTTCATATTATTTCTCACCGATTTCCTTTTAATTCTTCTGAATAAATATTTAATATTCATATTTATCTCCATTTCCAGGAGCCTGCATTGTCAGTCGCTTTGCCTCGTGGCTCTCGGCCATCTGGGTATCCTTACAGGCCGTGCTGGCACTGGCCTACATCGGGATGTTCGCCTCCAATGACCTGCCATTCCGGGAATGCGCCGGACCCGTGAAGCTGCGTATGGTGGGTATTACTTGGTCCTCCCAAAGATACAATCTTAATACCTCACTCTCTCTACCGCAGAGTGGCTACCTCCTAATGGGCACCAGTGGCCAGGAGTGCCTGCAGCAGACCTTCCTGACGCCCTTCTGGCGTAATCCTCTGTACTTTGGCCTGCTGGCTGCGGGCCTTATAGGTCTCTGGATAGTGGTAATGCTGTGGTAAGAAACCTGATCTATAAAAAAAGGATGTAATCTGGCAGAACCCATAACTAATCCTGGTTTTCAACCCCCCGAACAGCACCCACAATGCCAAGATCCTGCGGCGGAGTATCTTCGTCTATGGATTGAGTGGCCTGCTTCTGCTGTGCACCCTCACCGGATGGGAGGTGCGCAACTCCTTCAGCCGTCACTACTTCCCGGAGCTGTGGGGCTTCGATGCCAGCCTGCTGGCCGAGAGCAACATCTGGTTCAACGCCCTGATGCAGGTGCTCTTCTCGGTGAACTGCGGCTTCGGAGCACTGCCCATGGTGACGGGCAAGTTCCTGTACAAGGGCGACGCCGTGAGGACCTCGGTGGTGTACCTCTGCTTCAACCTGCTGATCAACGCCATTGCCGTGACCCTGTTCATGGTGCAGTTCGATATGTCGGCAGGTGGCTACCAGAACATGGAGGAGCTGAAGCCCCTGACGGCCATCTACGATCGGGTGCTCAACGGCTCCAAGGAGGGCGACAGCCACCTGCTGCAGCACCTGGTCCCGTCGCTGATCTATGTCCTGGTCATACTCGCTGCCATGGTATCCATCACGGTGGCGGTGTACACATCGACGCGGCTCGTGCCACGGCGCCCCAACTATGTGGTCTGCCTGATCGGACTCGTGGTGGCTGTGATGTCCTTTGCGGCGCCCAAGTTCCTCATCGCCCGCGTGCTGGACTCGCGACTGGTGGGCACCATGGCGGTGACGGCCCTGGTCTTCGAGCTGATTGCCATAACCTGGATCTACGGGGCGAAGAACATCTACACCGATCTGGAGTTCTCCATCGGCAGACCCATCTTCCGTGTCTGGATGTGGCTGTGGGTGACGTGTCCTGCCGTGCTGACGGGCATCCTGGTGTGGTGGTGTGCGGATGACGACCAGTACGACCTGCTGGCCGAGTACCTGCCGCGCTGGGCACCCATCCTGTTTGTGTTGGCCGTAATCCTGATTATAGCTTGCGTGCAGATCTTCCGGCAGGTGGAGTACAACTTCTTTGGCATGATCTGCGAGGCCTCCAAGCCGGCCAAGGAGTGGGGACCCGCGGATCCGCTGGCCCGACACTCCTGGAAGCAGTGGCGTTCGGTGTGCCAGGACACGGGCCGCCGCGACTTCACTTTGCGCCGGCGAGGCACCCGCGACTACACGCACTCCATCAAGAAGGGCCAGTACTCGAGTGCCCCGAAGTATGGAGTCCAGAACGGCGGCGTCGGCGTGGGCGGTCAGACCCAAACACAGATGCATCAGCAGCACTGGAAGTCCTCCACGCCCGGCAACAGCTCGCCCAACTACAGCGGATCCATGTTCGGGGACTCGGCCATCGAGGAGGACATCAGTGTGGACAAGTTCCCGGGAATCACGCAGCAGCAGTATGTGCCCTTCCAGGCGAACGGCGACACCAAGTCCAGCAGCAGGTACTCCCAGAGGATGCGACAGACGGCCCAGCCCCAGACCCAGATTCGGCCACCGCCCAGGGAGTCGGTGGAGAAGCACCGCGAGGTGGTCTACATACGCCGCCTGTCCGACGGAGGCAGTGGCAACGGTGGACACGCCACCAGGATAGAGATTTCGCCCTCCAACGAGTCGATTACCTACGGGAATGGCAAGAGCAATCACATCTCCTCGGCGGCCATGTCCCGCAATCCGCTGGGACGCTCCACGGGCTGCCTGGCCGCTCCTGTCCAGCCGCCGCCGCCCAGTGTCCATGTGAAGAGGTCGGCCAGCTCCGTGGTCAATGTCAACTCGCACAAACTGCCGCCGGGAGGAGCTGGTGACCACATCTGCTGGCGCAAGTTCAACGTCAATCCGCAGGAGTACTCCACGGAGCTGTGAGACCAAGGCAGGCGGAGGAGGAGGAGGAGGAGGAAACGAAGCATTCACATTCAAAAAGACTTGTTGCATCCAAAACAAACGTATCTGTATCTGTAATCCGTATTCACCTAGTTGTAAGCTACGAGTAATGAAGCATGTCCATACGGAAAGTGTATCTTCTAGTTGCGAGCTGTAAATAGAGCATCCCTAGCTATAGTTCTACGATCTAGTTCCTTAGCTTAAGTCGAGGAAATTCCGTTGTCATTGCTCTTCATCATCTGGAGGTCAGGAGCAGGAGGTCAGGAGGAGGAGGAGGGCAGGCACAGCATTCGAGTGCCTGCAACCATGAATTGTAGTAGTTAAACTAAACCATAGCCCTAAGTTAGTCCTTAGTCCCATGACCCCGCTATCCGCTATCCTATCGTATCCATTGTAAAGTTACACTGAAACACAACGATTTCGAAAACGATCTTATGTAATAAATAGTACGATTAGTAAATTATGATCGACCCTGTCTGTGTGTGTGTGTTTGTGTTTGTCTGTCTGCGTTTTGTTCGTCGAAATTATATGGCTATTAAATATCAAAGTTCGGGTATTTATCAAGTCGGGTGCTAAATTTGTTTCCTAATCACGGAACGCTCTTACTTAAATATCTCAAGCGGGCAATCGGGTTCCAGAATTTCTTAAGGAACCAGAATCTCAATTAGCATACATGCTCGAACATGATCGGTGGATCGTGTCGGATGCTAACTACCAAAATCCAGCTTCGACTTTATATATTCCGCTATTTTGAGCTATAAATTTTGTGGCTACAAATTTGCACAAAATGGTTTTTTGGCGAACGAGATTTTTTGGGCAAGTGAACTTCCTACGATGCCAATTAAAATTCACAAAAAAATATCTTTCTTTTAGAGGAGCCTGTGGAGCAAGTTATGCTGACGCAAATGAAATCGAAAGCCGATGAAGTCAGTTTCAGTTTCAGTTTCAGTTTCGGCTTCGCTTAATTTATTGACTTTTCGATTATGATTACCGTTATCTCAATGAACTTAATCTAAAGACTTTGATTATATATTTTAATGATTGTGTTATTTTAGGTAGCGCTTTGTCTAGCTAAATATTCAGATTCCCAGCTTTTTGTTTAGCTGAAGGCTTAAGATTAATTCTTTGAATCCAGTTCATTCACTTGTGGATTTTTCTAGACATATAACAAGAAAGGTAAGATGGCTTATCTTAAGACTTTATATTAATTTTATGAATCAAGTTCATTCTCTTGCTATTTGTATCTAGATATAATAATTGTGGATTTTTCAGGATTTATGTACCCATATGTATAACAAGCGAAGTAAGATTGCTTATCTGCTTATCTAATGCCTTAATATTCTTTTTATTATTTAAATTTATTCAGTTGCTATTCATTTTTTAAGCCATTTGTATGATCTTTGTGGATTTTCTAGATTTGTATGTATATAACAAACACGTCTAGTCAATATAATTTTATTATTCTTTATATTTTGCTTTGTTGAAGAAACTTCAAAAATATATTAAAAAGTTACACAAAGGCCTTATCAAAGACAAAAGGCGAGATATTCAGCTGTTTCAGGAGGTAACCACTTCTTCCTCTTCGTCTTCAGTATAGGATGATGACCAACTTCAACACTCAGCATGAATGAAGTGTAAAAAACATTTGCAGCAGGCCCACGTAGGGAATTCTAAAGCAGTGGTGCCCAGGTATGCCCAATAAATAATACCTAAAAATGTTTTTTATATTTTTAGAAATAATTATTATCACTTAAAAAAGAGCTATTTAATTCTATAAAATACTAAGTTACCATAAAATATCAATGTGATCGCATTGATGCATTCTTTACATTCTGTACATTCTGTACGTGTGTAGGCAGATAAGTTTAAGATATTGCGAGTCAGGACTTTGAGCGCCACTGTTCTAGGACATGCTCCTTGTGAGCTTAGAACTTGCATATTATATTATCCATTACTATTTCCTGAATTACGATTCCTATTCTCCAACAATCTTGGTAAATTATGAGGGATTATTAGGACTTTACTACCAAGTTAATTAGAAATAAACTTAACTTGAAATGGCATAAGTGCAACATTTTACATGCTGTGTTTAAAAATATAGATACTTCAAGAATATTCATCATTCATTGTAAGCACTGCTAAGATGATGCTTTATTCTCTATTGAAAAGGTCACCTGTTCTAAAATTACATTGTCTTAAAAAAGTTTTTAAAATCTGCCGCCTATTCAATAGCCATGCAAACATATTTGGACCCCTAATAATATGCTAGTCAGCCGAAAGATTTATGGAGCCGCGAAAAGGAAAATTGAGCAATTACAAGTTAATTTGCATCAAAAATGTGATAGATTCTTTCGAAGCGAATTAATAGCGCTAAAGAAGTGCGAAGTTCGGCCATTAATTGGCCAGTCAATGGCTGTTGTGGCCACTTCTGAGCTGATTCCAGCTCTTGTTCGGCTCACAGAGGGGGGCCTTGAATGGGGCATATCGAATGGATGGAACAAGCGTGTGATGTATGGCTCGAGTTAATCGATTCCACATAGAAATATATAGTTTAGCCGACGCGCAGAACTGCATGGATGGCGGTGGTACGTGGCTCCCATGGCGGAGTGTCCATCATTAAGGCAGTCACTAAAATGCTAATCGATGCTCAGCAGGTACAAGTGGCTATATTTGTATATATCTCTCGCTGTATGTGTGTGTGTATTTGGGTATATCGTCTTCCTCTGCTTTGCATAATACCCACACACAGAGAGACTCGGAGCTGGCCACAAACTGTTTTGTGGCCGCGGCAGCCACGAATCTTGTATTACCAGCTGACGTATTTGCTAACTGATGAATTTTATACAAATTTGATACACTCGAGGTGAACTTGATTCGGTTTGTTGTCTTATGTTTTCGGATAGAAGCATCTATGTCTAAATGTATCTCCGTGCAGAAGCAGCGGCGGCAGCAGCGCCGCAACGAGTTTTGTTCGCGGTTTTAGTTTTTATATGAAAATTCAAATTAAAGCTAATAAATACTTAGGCGTTCATTGTGGCCCGCTCTGGCTCGCCGAACTTTATCTGAAATTCATTAGAAAACTGGTCCATCTAACCTTCGAGTCGAGAAGATGCCACCGAGAGCGGGGCTTGGACGGGGACTTCACACTGATTGACGTCTGCGGATTGCATAATACAATTAAGTTGGCGCTAAACGGCTGAGAGGCGATGTCAATCCCAGTTAATGCCGCGAGACACGCAAGGATAACCGAGGATTAGCCGGCGCGAAGTTATCGGATTAAGGAGCGATTTCCACTCAAGGCCCAGAAAGGCGGAACTTCCCATATTTCACTTGGAAGCCAACAAATCACAAGAGTCGCTCGTCGGTAATTAATGGCCAACTGTGAGAAACACGGCCTTTTGGGCGCCTTCCAATCTGCAGAATGGTGTTCGTGGCTCCCAGCAATCGCAGACTTCACAGGCCACCAACGATTGTCCAGACATCAATAAATTAATAATATACAAAATGTATATGGGATCAGTGCTTAAGTATGTGTGAGGCCTTATAAAGCCTCTTCTTAAATCAAATTGATATTGCCAAATGCTACATAATGTCGAACAGGGAATACCCTTCAACTGGGGTTAGGAACAACTTTTTAGAAAATTATTTTTAAAGTTAAACATCTAGAAAATTAATGTATTAATAGGTAAGAGAATTTTAAGTTTTATTTTATAAGTATATTATTTATATTTATTGGAAAAATATACAATCTAACTGCCATATATATTTAGTTAAATATCTAGATACAAAAATATTGGATAAGTAAGAGATCATGTCTAATTTATTTTTTATATATTTATTCAATTTAAAATAAATAAATAAATTTACTATAAAATATGTATATCTGTTTAAAATTATCTAGTACCTTTATTTATTTATTAGATATATAATTGCAAAATACATACTTCTAAAACCCATTGTTACAGCCAAGCTAACTTACAAGATAATTAAAATATATATTATTGGCTAAAAGAGTATTAAAAGTATATTACAAAAAAAACCCTTAATTTTAATGCCTGCTAATATGGATTAATTTAAGAACTTCCTTTAGAATAAATTCAAGCAAAAAAGCCACCTATTCCCCGCTGTAAGACAAAGGGTGTGTTTGTCCAAAAGAAATAAACAGGAAAATTTGCATGTCTGACTTTTAATTTGGATTTTCGGGCGTAGAATCGTGGCTGTCAAAAGTGGTCTGCCTACAAGATTTAAGTAAATGACTATGTATTATGTGCTGGGACGAACCAGTTGGCTTTTGAAATGAAATGAGATGAGGCGATATAACCAGTTGGCTCGAGTTCCCAGTCCCCACAGTCCAAAACAAATGAATTTTATTCGAAATTAATTTTCGCTTGTGTGTTTTTATTTAGCTGACCGGCCACAAATTTTGGCCAATCCGTGTAGAATTTAAGCACGTCCACAGCGACGGCTTAAGCCTGAAAGCCTGATCTGTAGCTCCAATTCATACATTATATTTATCTCATTTGTGAATATAATTTTGGGGCCCGAACAGCCTTGTGGCCGTCGTCGGTCGACGCGTGTGGCTGCTCCAATTTCTGACTGTATCTGCACTCCGAAATGTGCGCTCGCATCCGAGCATCGCGTATGGTAGCTCCAAGTGGGCTAATTTACCGCCGGAGATGGCAGAGGTGAAGTGCACTCTCGAGATGGCCATTAATCAGTCAGCTCTCAAGTTCCATTTCGGGCACCTTCCGTTTTGACCCGCCGAGCTTTTGAGTCGCGAGATGAACTTGAGACAAGGTGACGCCTCAAGTGAATAATTAGCTCAATTTGGGATTAGCCTAATCGCGGGGAAACTGACATTGATATAGCAATATTGAAATAAATACGATATTTTATATTGATATCGGAATATGAAATAGATGCGATAATTAATATCTATATCAAAATATCGAAATAATTACGATACGCAATATCGATATCGAAATAAATATTGATATCATAATATCAAAATAAACACGATAATGATTGATGACTAGAAAATATCAATAAATATATTTATATATATTCGGAAAAATATTGGGAAATATAAGAAATTAGACTAGAAATCCATGAGAAAATGCAAAGATCGTACTAATTAGATACTCATCAAATTAAAGAAAATGTTATCGATATCGATAGTTATCGAAAAAATCAAAATACGCCGAATAGATATAACAATTTTCCAATTTCATTTGATATTTAAAACAAAGAACATCGAAAGCATTAAAAAGGGGATGCGAATGTTTTGAGAAACCGATAATTCTATGATGTTTTCGATTTACTAACGATATTTTCTAAAACATTCGATTAGTATAAATAAATACCATATAATTAAGAGTTAAAACCCTCTTTTTGTTGTCATCCCTAAGCTTGATGCCCCACCGATCTAAGCCTGATTAATGATAACTCTGTTACAAGATATGTGGTAAGATTCTGGTTAAGCGCGGCACTTTCGCTTTAAAAGGCCAGGCCAGTTTGTTAAACTTTCAAGGGTCACTCGGTTATGTAATGGCCCGAGCCCAGATTCTGTGGAACTGGTTTTGCCAGCAGTGGCCAGGTCCCAGCAGCTGCCAGCTCCACTTCCAGCTTCAGCTCCAGCTCTCGAGGTGACCCTCGACGGTTCCCAAAAATCGATTGGGTGGTGTTTCATTTAGCGCGACAAGGATTCCAATGGCAATGGCCCGCAATTGTGGCCCATAAATTGCTGGCCAGAAACTGGTTAACGCTCTCGCCTGCCGGTGTCCTTGATAAGGCTTATTAATATTTTTTGTTGTTGTTTCTGGGTCTTTGGCGGGGAAAAACACGTTTTTTTTCTCGCCCCTCAACGCCGCCTTTAATTTTGAGTCAAGCTCAGACGATTCGCTGCAGGTTTTTATATTTTTTTCGAGTAAATTTCACAGTTTTTAAATAAATTTCAAACGCTCTTTATCCATCGGCTGGGAATATCCATTAACTGAGTGCCGTTAGCGAGTTGTTTATGCGATCTGCTGAACACGACTGTTAAATAATTATTCAATCGCCGTGCAAACATCTTACATTTTGTCCCAATCATATGCATAAATTAATGGGCCGGGAATTCTGTGTTGAGACGAGCTAACTGTACTTTTTATTGTTTAAACAAATTCGAGCTGAAACATGTTTTGAGCGCAATTCATTTACTTTTTATCTCCCGATCTAAATCAATTTAAGGTGAATGTTTCACAGATCATTGGAGCGATAACTCAACTTTATATTTATAAGCAAGCAGAAAAGACTTAATCGATATTGAATATATTGTGTCAACCTGACAAATTAAGTCTATTAGGTGTGTTTTATTTCCAAGGACATTGGTTTGAATTTATTCTAATTTTAACCTGAAAGATTTGAATGTATTTATTTATGCCTGAGATTAAATCAAAATTAATCTATTTCGATTGACAACTACAATGAGGAGTATATATTTTCAGCTATTATTGTATTAAATATTGTTGTAGATATTTAAATATAAAAGAGAGTATATATTTTTAGTAATTTTTGTATATGTATATTTAATATTGTTTTAGGTATTTAAATCAGAATTAAAATCAAACAGATTGTAAGTAGTGCTAATCTCTTAATGTATGCATCAATAAATTATGCCTAAATTTTAAACTGAAAAGCTTTATGATTCTAATGAATTATTTATGTATATAATTAAATCAAAAATGCATAATTAAACAAGCAAAACGATATAATTATTATAGCCACTCATTTTTTAATTTAATTTATAATAAAATAAGTATTTTGATATAAATATTCTTAGCTATAACTTCGCTTTCTTAAAAACTTTCCATTTCGCTGTTTCGCATGTTGTAAAATTCAGACAGAACCCTCCATAAAACTTTATATATACATATATATTTCTACTTCCTAGACCAGAATTCCAAGCCAAATATAAAGTTAAACCCAAGAAACACAAAAAAAACCAAACGAAAAATAGCGAAATAAAGTGGGAAACTAGTTAGTCGGGTCCGGCGTTTGTTTGGACCGCAGATTTACATAAATATAAATCTTAAGCAGAAAACAATATAGTCCGCCTTGACTGAAGCCATGTAGAATTCTTTCGGAGAGACGCGGACAAATGCGTTATGTATAGGGATAAATTTGCATAAATCATAAGCACAATTAACGATGTTTCGCCGCTTGTTCTTTCCGAACTGCTGACGCAGGTGACGTGACATTTGACTCGAAAATTTATACGATTCCCTCCTCGGCGACAAGATCCGCGAAATTTGAATAACCACGCACTCTGAGATATTGTCCAGGTCCCCGCCTTCTCCCCCTCCTCCTCCTCCTCCTCCTCCATTCAGAGATGCGTGAATCTTCTGGGTGGGAAGAGAGTCATCTGACTCCTAATAAATATTCAGTGGCGACTCTTTCATCTGTCTTCCAAGCGAACACTTTTCATTAGCCGATTTGCGGCTGAATTGTATCTATGTATCTCGACTCGAGAGACTTGATTTCAATTTTAATGGCCCGTGCGTGAGGGTATTTAATTTTGGGCTGGGATTAGATAAGACATTTTCGGCTCTACCTGAATGGCTAAAGGCCTTAAAGAAACTGTTCTAGGCCTCAATGATGCTTAAAAATAGAGATTTTGTCTTTTTATTAAGAGTTTAATAATGGAATTGTCTTAAATAAAGAAATAAGATCTACATTAAAATATTCATTAACATTGAACGAAGAGATTACCAAATAATCTTTCAGTTTTCAAGGAGTATTCTTGTTTTGACTGTTGATTTTAAAAAGTGCAAGTCAAAAATTAACGATTTCAAAATTACTATCCACAAAAACCATGTTAACAACCTAAACCTCTCAAAAAATGCTCAGCACTAACGTACCAAAAAAAACCCAAAAGAAACCAAAACCAAAAGAATTCTCTATGCAAAAATAATTAAATATTTGTTTATGAAGATGCTGGCTTGGGCAGAAGTTTTTTGTTGAAAGAAAAACTGCAGTAAACAATGTGATTTAATATATGTTTACCCTGTTCTCTTGAGTTTGATAATTCTGATGAATCAGTTCGCGCTAAGTTGACTCTATCAGATACCATTAACAAGACAGTTCGGAAATAACTCCAAGATGAGATCTTTTTGGGTGATAAAGCTGAAACCGAATCTAAATATCATATTCATGATTTCCGCACCCGGAGACAAAGGCGAGAAATATACGAACAAACTACCTGTAGATCGGGAACTATAGTTTTGAATTCTTTTGAGGAGTAACCGGTCCAGAATGTGGCTTAGAACAATCACATGTCTTGGACTTGACTTGTCCTTCGACGAAGTCCAAAATCTCCATCGATTCTTGACTCCTCTTGGCTTGGAAATAATTGTTAAATAATCGCGCCTGTTGCAATGTCCGATGATGCGACAAAAAAGCTTTTCCAGGCTGGCAAAAATATAAAATCAAATGGAAAAACAAAAAATAAAAACAACCAAGTCGCTTCAGTTATCCGCAATGACAAATTTGAAATGTCAGCAGTCGTCGTCAGGTGTCATTGCCTTTGGTGGGGATGTGCGAAGCAAGTTATGACCCGAATAGGCGGCCAGGCCAGCCAGCCGGAGGTTTCTCACCGGATTGTGCAATAAACCCGGCGAGCCGCCGAGAATTAATTGTTGCACCGGCCACTAAGTGGGGTGACTTCCGTCTGTGTTATACATACATTTTAGTGAGAGATTCTAGCATTAGCAGACCCTGAACGGAGATGACCACGCACCACCTCTGGCCCGAAAGAGTTCAAAGTCACACTTCTATTTTGGGCAGGCCGGGCTCATGACTCTGGCCCGTCAGTGGGTGTCACTCTGATTGGTTCATTAAAAGCTTGGCGTGACTTCGAAAATTAATAAATTCTAGTTATTATAAACGAAATGCGACGAAATACACACAGAGAGACTGCAGGCGATGACAAACTCTGGCGAAACCCGTTTGGGTGTCGCTCGAAGAATGTGCAGCTTCTTGGCAAGATCGGCGATCGCGGATCGCAGTTGGCAGATCGCCGGATCGCAGACCGCCGCCGAGTTGTGTGCGTTTAAAGGTCATTCGTTCGGAGGAGTCAGAGATGAGGTGAGTCGAGCTGAGATGCGCCGAGATGAGCCTACCTTAACATTCAACTCCAGCTACTGACCCCATACGCATTGGGCCTTTTTGGCCTAGTCAACCGGTTCAATTTTCCACACGCGGAGAAAAAAGGGCACTATAAATAAAATATTTATAGGGAAATACAATTATTTTTAAAGATATATTGGGATGTTGTTTTTCTACATTTTTAAGCTTATTATTATTATTATAAAAATAATAAATAATAATTATTTAATTTAAACTTTGCAAATTATAAGGTTTAGAGTATTCACTTGGGAATTATAAACCTTTATTTATTGAGAAATGATAGGGAATGCAGTGCAATGGATCTTGAATATGTCATTAGATAATTTGTCAGCGTTTGATAATAGTAATTATTAATGACCTTGGTTATCTAGTCGCTAAATATTATATTCTAAATATTTACTTGGGAATTATATTGCTAAACTTAGGGAGAAAGAAGATGAAACTCTGTAGCTAGCTGTGCAATGGAAACAGTGTGTGTCATTAAATAATTTCTTATAGTTTGATAAATATATAAAAATACCTCTTGCTTTCCAAACCTTCTCTAGCAATACTTTTCGCTAAGTGCATACCCCTGCACTGCATGTGTAGGCCTGGGGACCTGGCCGCGTCTGGGTAATTGCCATTAGCCAACGCCTGCTGATGATGATCTCGCTGCTCCCGAGTCTTATTTGCCTTGGCAAGCTTCGATGGGAGCCTTGACTTGACTTGGCTTGATGCTCGCCGCGCGCATCTCTCGGCTCGCAGCACGCAGCTGTCGCGCTGCGGCGATTGATGAAATTTCGGTGGCTTAGTGACTTGCCGGCGGACCCAATTTACCAAGTTTACCAAATCTACCGCCGAATGTACCAAATCGGCCAAATTAAACGCTGCACGACACCGTGTTTAACACTCGCCAAAGAGACTTCTGCCAAAATTATTTGCTGGCTAAGTAGAAATGCCAATAAGAGCGGCCGCTGGTCGCTGGCCGCTTGCTCGTCTTCTGCCATAATTGCTGCTGGGCCGCACTTCGATCTGGGTGCTTTTGTTTTACCCATGTTATCTGGCTGTTAACTCACAAACATCAAACACAAACAACTCAGACTGGTTGGCTGGCCCGGCCTGGTCAGCAGTCTGCGTCGCTGTCGCTGCTGTCGCTGGCGCTGCTGCCGCCGACTTCGCTGTCGGCGCATCTTCATCTGGCCAAAACGCTTTCGATTTCGGCTTTTTGGCCGAGTGTTAACAGCTGTCGCCCAGGTGAAGACGCCGCTGCCAGCGCCGACAGCGGACGGGCAGATGCTGCGTCCGAGTATATATAGAAAATCTACACGTTTTGATGCTTTAGTTGGTATTCCACACTCGACCTAGAAGTTAAACCAACTTAGCTTGGCATCGATCAAATTCAATCGCCCATTGAATTTGATACGATCGGTCGCGTCTTCACCTCTTCCTCCTCCACGTCCGCAAGGATTAAGCGCACGCACCAGCAAAGGATTACCCAATACAACTGCCGCTCGTAGCAGATCGAAAGTGTACACCATGGTAACCGAACCCAGTTCCCAGTTCTCGTCTAACGTAATCTCTGTCCCAAAACGAACAATGATCGTGTGCAAAGTGCAACTACAAAAAAAAATATACTGAAACAAGTGTCCCTCTCGGTGTGAAGACAAACAAGACATTTCGCAAAAGGAAACAGTGGGGAGCACAGGGAGAAATAATGAGTTATACAAGCTACAAAAATATATATAAAATCAAGGGAGTTTTCTACATATGTTTGCCAATTAGGAGTTTTCTAAAAACATATCACAAAAGTATTAAAAAGTATCAAGAATCAACAGAGTTTTTGAAATATAAATATGTTTAAAAATGTGTTCAACTAATAATTGAAAAATATTGAAGATGAAAAGCATTTGTTTGCAAGTTTTTGCTTATTACAGAATAGATTAAATTTTTGCATATTAGAAAAGAATTCTTTTTTTAAAATACAGTTTTTTATATATTTAGCTATGTGCTTAAGAATTGCTTTTTAAACATCTTTAAAAAAATATTAAAAAAGGTCTTTTGTGGTAGTTTTTTAAACAAAAGTCGTTCTTATAAATATGATAATTTTGACACTTGTTTGGCATTGACATTTTCAACATATTAATATATACATTTTTGTATATTAATAAGACACGATTTCAACTTAATTAATTTGTATATATTATATGTGGATTCACTTAACAAAAGAACACAGAAATATTTATTCTTAAAATCATTTTAAAATGCCAAACAAATGTTCTCCCTTTTCTTAGGCCTGAGAAAGGTATAAAGTCTAGGTACATGACTCCCTGAAGAAAAGAAAAGTATATATAAATGCAATTTAGTATAAACTATAGTTATAGTTATAGTACTCCCCAAAGGTAAAAATACAAAGAAGAAGAAAACCATAAACAAACAAATACCAATTAGCCTTTATTATTTACTTATTAATTTATTTTAATTAAACTTCTCATGCTAGAGTATTAGTACTTTCATATTCATGCGCAACTAATCAGTATTAAAATGCTAAACATTATTTTATTATATGTCGGTTTTAAAAAATATTAATAATTCATTATGTTTGCATATGTATATATTTTGTTACATAAGTTTCCCAGTGAAAATTAATTGTTTTCATTGAGAAAGAATGATAAAAGACGCCTAGATTCTCATAAAATGAAACCATAAAAACATAAAGTAACTCTTTCGTTATGATATCTAATAAACCGATGTGTAACTTTGTAGGCACGTTTATATGGTCTTGGTTTTTCCACCGTGCACTCAAGGGCCACACAAATTTCCCGCAAGAGCACCGCAAACAGCAAAGAAAAAAAGCAAATAAATTGCTAAACCGACTGCAGTTCCAATTCAATCGCCATATATTTGCATTTCACATTTCAAAGAGGGTTCAGTTTTGGTCCAGACCAGGGCTATCTCTGTCCCGCTGACCAGCTGCCCACCAGTTGACATTTAAGCCAGCGGATTTGTATCTCAGTATCTCAGTATC
>JAEIIU010057411.1:15945-28453 GCA_018874675.1 Drosophila baimaii | reverse complement strand
TGGGTGACTTCCCAGTAGCTGTTCCTGGTAAGCTCCGGACTGGCGAAGGTCAGGTCAATGAATGATTCACGTCCTGCCTTGCTGTCTGTGCAACCTGCTGTGCTGTGCTGTGTGCAACCTCCACCGCTTTCCTTATGACGAAGACCTCCGCCTGAATATGCTGCACAGGCTCGGTAGCTTACACGACAGCCTCATCTCAGGGGTTGTACAGTATATGCCCGCTCCTACTCCTCCTACCATCTGCGAGCCGTCGGTGTATATGTTGAGGTATTGAGCATGGTCCTAACTCTTTTTCCAGTCGTCGGGTTCATGTGTTATGTTGTTTTGACATCCGGGCATGTTCTGGGTATCATGTAATCTGATATACTGATCATATCACACAAAATTCATATCGATTGTTGCGGTCTGCGGGCATAGGGGGGACTCTGCCCTGACAAATCCGGAGCTAGCCGGCACTGCCCTACGGGAAAGAAGCATTTCCGTAACAAGCCTTATAACTTTTAGACTTGTTGGCGTAAAAAGTAAGAAAATACCCTCACTCTTTTATATACACTTCATACTAGGTTGATAGTACCATCCCCCATTAACATCCCATTATGGGCCATAAAAATTTTCTGTTCCAAATGTCAAAAAATATTTCACCATTCATCAGTGATGTTTCTTTTACGCCCGTATTTTACAGCTAAGTCTTGATATCTCAAAATATTTTAAAAGTTACGTATATATACTGGCCAATGTCGAAGCTATAAATTTTGACCTCTCAAGGATAACTTTTTGTTATAATATTTATTTCTTTTTTGTTTATTAAAAATATTTTTAAAATTTTAACTTTACTTTAAATCTCTTATAAAAAATGTTTGTATTTCTTTCAGATTAACGATTCCACAAAAAAACGAAAGAACTGTGCCCGTTCTTCCAAAGGACACTATCCTAGCTGATTTATTACGGCAATCAGACTTAATTTACAAGTACCACGAGCATGACAGTCTCTTAGAAAATAAAGTAGAGCAAGAGTTAAGTGAGCAAGAAAAATCTGATGCGTGGGATACATATGAGAAGGAGTTGCACTTAACGTTGGGTAATAAACCAGAAATGGGTTTTATAATCTTGAATTATTTATTATAGTTATTTTAGTTTTCATCTAGCTAAAACATTTAACATAACCTAATTTTGTTTGCAGGACTTATATAAATAGTTGGTATGAACTGCTTTATCTATATTTAACCGACATACTTATAAAGAAGTAAGAAGGCTAAATTTTTTGTTTGGGTATAACCAGTTTGAAACCACTTTTCGAAACTCGACAACACATCTGCAGCGAGGCGAAGTGCGAAAGAAATTCGAAAAGAGAACATCGTACAACGTATAAACTCCCAAAAAATTCTCGTATAATCATAAATATGCTAACATTTTACCACCACTAAACAAAGATCATAAATTCCTTCAGATATAGTTGATTGGTATTTCGGCAATTGAACTAAATCAGCGTTGTGCAATTTTCTGACGACCACAAAATCATTATCAGCGCAGATAAAAGACCAGCTGGAAGCTAAATTCGCAGTGGTGGTTGTTGGCTAGATTGTGAAATTACGCGATATTGTTCTCAAGCGTAGGGATGATAGATGAGACTCATCGGTCATATGGTGCAGGGACTTAGTGAAAACTTGATTTATTTATCACGTTTTCATCCGATTCGAAATGGCCCGCAAATACGAACCTGTTGCACCAAGGACAAACATCTAGCGATCGACATGAGATCACTGCATTAGTATTCAAGCTAAAGATTGAAGTTATTATGGATTACATGGTAAAGCAGAAGTTTTTTTTTTGCGAATTTCGTTAATGGATGTACTCGGTTGAATGGTAGAAGCGTGGCACACGCACATTATGAATGTTCGACGGAACATCTAGATTCGATGATTTCTGCCGAAATACCGAATAGAGAAAGTGATCCGAAGCTGAATTCTGTTGTGTTGTATGATCCATGGCCCTTGCGGAGTCCAAAACCCAGAAATACCATGCATGGAAAACGGAAATTGCACAACACGATTTCCCCTTCCGTGAGTGGCTGAAATAATCAGTGGAAACTATGGATATTCATTGTACAGGTGCCGTTCTCCAGATGACAACGGCAGATGGATCGATATGATGGTGAAAAATAAGAAAGTTGTCATCGATAACCGCTGGATCGTTCCATATTGTCCGCTTTTGTCGTTTACTGCAACTCTAAAAAAACCTATCAAATACATTTTTAAATATGAGAACAAAGGGAGCGACATTGCGGTGTTTGGAATTGCTGATCCGAATGCAAACGACGCACACTGGGGTGAGCGACCCCAAAAGTCGCTATTAATTCAAAATACAAATTTTTGATTTACTCAATAAGGGTCATATGTGGCAAAAGAAAATAAAATTCTGCATCAGGAAGTGAAAGAATTATGGTCCCATGTCCTTCAGAAACTTCACAATGCCAAAGTTGAAACTTTATTTTTTCGTTTTTAAAAATACGAAAAATTATTTTTTTTTGTCACTTTGAGTGATGATTTTCACAACAAAAACTAATTCAAATAAATTTTTTAAAAAGAAAATAGTAAATTTGAACCGTTATCTATTTTAAGAATTCTTTTCGGATTTTTTTTTTATATTTATATAAAAAAAAATGTATTAAAAAATACCTTCAAAATTATACGTTTTCTACTATAAAAAAGGCAAAAAGTTTCTTATGCACTAACCAATACTAACCATTCTCTATTTTTAATTCTTAAGGTATATACCCATGTCACCACCAAGGGGTTTATTGCCCCGTTTTATCCCAAGACAGTTATTTTAATTCAAAGTTGTCCGGTATTTCACGAAAAAGACGGTATAGAGCGATAGCGAAGGCGAAACTGACACGGAGTCGGATTAATGCTTATATTTTTTAAATCATTACAATAAAAGAAAACAACTTTTCCAAAAAACCAAAATTAGATAAATATATAGCCTATTAGCCTAAATTAAAATTTGACTTTCTTGTTAATCATTTCTATTAAAATTATGAATTTAAAAATAAATAATCAGGCCTGTTCCAGTTTCCACTTCCGAAAAATCTACACGGAAATTATTTCCCAGACCCATTTGGGTGACGGATTCAGATCCGTGAGAACAGAATTTAATTCTTTTTAAATACAATTCGATAATGTAAATTGCCAATAGTAATTATTTTTCATTCTTTGATGTTTCCCGAACATTATTGTTATATTAAGATAGTTATATTAAGTTAGTTATATTAAGTAAGTCGAATTTTCCGACACTGCAACCAAAAAGCAGCTAAAAGCAATTGGAAATATTTTAAACGTTGTTTTTATGGCTGCAAGTGCTTTTTCCTTCGATTTTATGCAACAAATTAGAACTTTATTGATGTCCAAAGGTTGGAGACTACAGGGGCCAAAATTTGATCAGCCCTTTATTAGCAAAACTCCGACAAAGAAAACGGAGCGGCCTGCTGAAATCATTTGGGATCAAAGGGAAATTTTATGAAAAGTCCTCAAACCAACAAGGGAAATCCGTGTATGTTAAAGGGTTATCCGTAACTGTTATTAAATTCACTTCCGAGTGAAAACTGGAACATGCCTGAATGTGTTTTTTAAAATAATTTTATGAATATATTTTGGATTTTTGTACAAAGTAGTAACTTGATTTTAATAGGACTACGTGTGGCTCTTAGGCAAGTAAATATAAACAAAAACAGATTAAAACAAATTTTTTAAATAAAATTTTTTTAAAAAAACTTTATTAAATTAAACCATTTTTTATATGACAGCTATAATATATAGCTGTCCAATTTTGAACAAACTTTTTCTCAAAAATTGAAATAATCCAAGACTTCTTTCATAAAAATTTCGTTAAAAAATACTTAAAAATAATAAAAAATTTAAACTGAAAAATTTTTGAAAAAAATTTTAATTTATACAAAAAATAAAACTATTTCTTAAGTACCAATTATTTTTTCTTACTTACGTTTACTATATCTAAAAGAAAAATTTAACTCTCCATTCAAAATGTGGCCACCTGATTTAACCGTCCCTTTGGGGTCTCTCACCCCAGTGTGCGACGTGGTGACGAAATTTCAATTTGGACGTTACCTTAGTTGTAACGAGGCCATTTGGCTTTTGGTTTCATTTCCGATTCAAGAACGTCATCCGATCTGTTACTTGGGAAACGGGCAGCGTGTCTACTTTACGCGTGTCTACAGACGCGAATGCAGTGCAAAGAGCAGAACGGCCACCACCTACAACGTTTACAAATTTATTTTCTACATGCGAAAGCGATCCGTTCCCAAGGACTTTGCTCTATTCGGAAATGTCACGCTATTATACATGGAACGCTGCATCGAAGCAGTTTTAACGCCGAAAGAGAGGCGATGCTGTTGCTGGCTTCGCTGATATCTATTCGACTGATGCTCTCGGAGGAATACACACAGTTCATCCACGCCAAGACGAATTCTATATCCGCTTGCGTTCGGTGAACATTAGAGGCCATACAACCTTCGAGTCCCTGATTACAGTGGATGCTGTGCTGTGAGCTGATGTCACTGCTGCTCTTTTCGGAACTAATCCAAATTGTAGATTATTTGCAATAATCATAACCATCGGTCGAACCCGACCGCACTGTGGGAAAAGTCTATGGCTGACACCATTTTAATAGATGTTCGGAGGACAACTAGGAACTCTTCTCATTAAGGAAGACATGAACAACGAAGCTTTAATACGGATCGAAGATATATATATATTTTTTTTAATATTCCTTTATTTTGCACTAACAACATTAAAGACTAATAACATTAGCAGAGACAGTACTAAAGAAGGGTGCTTTTTTTACAATGTGTTGTAGGGGGCCATGATTGCGCGGTACTTAAAACAATAGCAGTCAATTCCTTGCGATCCTATACGCCTCGCTACAGGCCGGTAGGTTTGGGGAACCGCGCGCTCGTTGGGCTTGCCTTCTAGCTCGGAGGCAGGAGGTGCGTAGGTCTACGATGTTGTCGCTCCACCAGTATGCGGGTGTGTGCTGCTGGCGGTACGACTTCCGCTGCTGCGTTGCACGCTAGCTCCACGGCGTTTGCAAATTTATGCGCAACATCGTTGGCGCTATCCGCGTCGTCAACGGCGAGGCCCCTTAGAGCTCCCGTGAACGCTTGGGCGCTGAAGGTGTCCTGCCGGTACGCCTTGATTTGTCTGGGCGGGGCCGTTGTGTGTGGGGGTCTCGCCCGGAGAGTGACCAGAATGGCCTCGTGGTCGCTAGCTGTGTAGAGCTCGCAGATCCTCCTCGTGGCTTCACGAGCTAATGCGCTGCTAGCGTATGTTAGGTCTATTATGGACCCTGCTCCCGCTCTGTTAAAGGTCTGCTGGGTGCCCTCGTTGAGCAGAGTTATATCCAGAGAGGCGAAGGCCTCCAGTACGATGCGACCTCTGGCGTTGCTTTGGGGTGACCCCCTGAACCGATTGGCGGTGGCGGTTTGGGTGCGATGAATTCGGGTTCCTTTGGAGTCCGACTGGTGGGGCTTTTCCCCGGCGTTGGGGCTCTTGACCGCTCAGGGGCTGGTTCTTCGCCCTCTTTGGGCCGCCGGCCGCACTATATGGCGCTACATCCGGGATGGTTGGCAGTATCAGGGGCTCCGTCTGCGTTGCACCGTCCTTGCTCCAGCCTCTAAGAGTCTGCTGCTCCATGTCCCGCCTCTGAATGCTATCTGCGTTGTCGCTGCTATGCGAGCTTTTTTGGCACTCTGCCGAAGGTTCGGGGCGTTCCATTTCCTCGGAGTTCCGCTCGGTGTTGAGCCACTCAGCTATGTCAGCTTACAGGCTCTTTAGGCGCGTTAACTTGTCCTTCATTATCAAGGTTATGTGGCGAATCTGTTTCACCATTACCTCGTCCAGGACGTCATCAAGAATCTCACCAAGCACCGCGATATTTTCGAGGCACTGGGATGCCCTTTTCCTTTAAGTGGCGTAGCACGCTGGGAGCCTGCCGGGCTGGCAACGTCCCGTGTCCTTTTGGATCGGGGATCTCAAGATCCTGGTACTGCTCCTAAAGGCCATTAGACCTTCGTTATTCTCGTACTCTTGGCTTGATGCTTTAACTTCCGTGGCGGCCAAGTCAGCCACCGCCACGTCAGTGCTTGAGGGAACGTTTTTTAGGGCCTTCAGACTCCATGCCCTAGCCGCGGGATCTCCCGCGGGTGGATTTCCACTTTTGTGGTTGCCACCTGGAGTAATTATTGTTTTTAAAGGCATTCCTTTCTTTGTTTTTTGCATTTTGACCCAATGCAAGGGTTGCATTCTGTACCTCCTGAAAGATGTATTTAGCTGCCGGCCACTATGGCTCAGACGTAGACAAGGTGGCCGCCCGGTGTGGGACAGCCGCTACCTGGGTTTAAATTGGGCGCAGCTAGTGCCTACTGCCAGGCTTAATTATCTGCCGCCCATTATGGCGCAGATGCAGATGACATAGCCGCCCATTATGTGACGGACGCTACTTGGGTATGTGTGGGGGGAAGGCACTCTCACTTGCGGGGTCCCTCGGTGGTCCGGAGTTTCCCCAAGACTGAGCAGGTGGGAGTTATACCGCTCCTGCTCGGTCGCCAGCGCCCCGTTTTAAAGGTGTCCCGCAAGGCGGTGGGGTTGGCTATTGGTCAGCTCTCGACCTTTACCACCTTTAATTCTCCAGTGCGAGCGTTGGACACGTGTTTCGTGTCGATACCACTACCTCGTGCCAAGGATCAGGAGCAGTAGCCCGGAAAGGTATGCTACATCCTGCCTCTGTAGCGCACATATGTGTGTTTAACCGGTAGCAGTTGTCCGCTGCAAGGGTTGGCGCTCGAACGCCACCTGCAGGTCAGATCAACTCAGCGCCAACTGGTGGCGGCGGGGAATTGCCAGACCAGTGCGGATCTGGGTGCTACCCAACACTGGTTCACAGCTGATCTTGCCATCAGCTGACATGACTGGCATATACTGCGGGGGCAGCCACATTCCATCGAAAGAAAAAATTTCGCCGGAGGAGGCAACAACAATGGGGAAAGTGGTTGGAGGAAATGCTTTCACCACTCTTTCCGCGCCCCACCAGGCCCGCTTTCAGATCATCATTAAGTGAACGAGAACAACACTATAATCCGTTCAAATGAATTTGAAAGTAAAATTCTATAAATCATTGCCTCATCGTGATTCATAATACTGTCAATTGATTTATATGTGACTTTACCTGAGAGTTCTATTTATTGGGCAATTGTACAAAAATGGTTTGATAAATCGACTAATCCGTTGGTACTGTCAGTTTGTATTTAGCCTCACCAATTTCTAACAATTGCCTTTAAAACACATGGACAGCTGATCATTTTTTAGGAGAATGCGCATATTAATGTTCAGTGTCAATTTTGGTACAGTATCTCGGGGTTGAAATTTAGAACACAGAATTATAATTAAAACTTCATCAATTCATCAATTCATACTAAAAAAAGACTAAATGAAGCATCTCGAAAATTGTCGAAGGCACTCTCTACCGAAAAGAACCAGGCCCAACAGGCCTACATTGCGAAACTATCTCCAACTGGCAATAAATTGCCACTATGCAGAGCTCATCCAAACATGCAACCACCAATAGAACCCGATTGGCCAATTCGATCACAAACAGGTGCCTGGGACCGCAGTGACGAAGAAAGAGCTAACACCTTTGCGCATCACTTGGAAAACGTCTTCAAACCTCATCCGCCATCCAACCAATTCACTCTACCGAATGTCTCGCCAGCGTCGCCGTCCAACCCAGTTACCCTTGAAACCAGCACAATACTTAAGGCTATTAAAGAACACATAAGCGCAAAAAAAGTTCCTGAACACGATTTTATTTCTCTAAAAATGATAATTGAATTACATAAATGCGCAGTCAGATGCATCGCACTTAATTTAACTCAACATTGAAATGGGGCTACTTTCCTGGCCAATGGAAATAGTCTGTCATTACTATGATCCCGAAGCCAGGTAAAGACAAATCCCAGCCGTCCTCATACCGGCCCATCAGCCTGATCCCATGCCTATTAAAGCTTTTTGAAAAACTGCTTCTGGTTCATTTAGTAGCACATCTTCAAATCAACAGAACGAATCAACACCAATTCGGATTTAGTGAAAAGCATGGAACTATCGAACAGGTAAACCACTTAACATCTGAAATTCGCACGGCTTTCAAACACGTTTTACAAGCATTTGAGAGCGTCGGGTATATAAAATCAAAACCCTCCAACCGGAAAACACCCACAAGTTGCTTGAGTAATACCTCAGAAACAGAGTCTTCACCGTGAGATGTAAAACCCTCACTTCAACCATCCGTAACATCGAAGATGGAGTACCCCAAGGAAGTGTGCTTGAACCAATCTTGTACAACCTTTACACGGCAGACATTCCGACAAGCCGCCAGACCCTCATCTCAATCTTTTTTGACGACACTGCCATTATCAGCCACTCGAAACGCCCAAACATAGCAACAGACCATTTAAAAGAACACTTGGTAGCTGTAGAAAAATGACTGGCAGACTGGCGTATCAAAGTTAACAAGCAAAAGTGTAAGCACATAACATTTAAACTAAATTTGTTGAAATGCACACCACTGCTTCTTGGGATACACGTAGACAGGAGGCTTACCTGGAGAAATCATATAGAAGCAAAAAAGACCAGCAGCCTTCACTGGCTCATGAACTACCGCTCCCCCTTCCACTCGAATATGAAGTCCTACTGCATAACTCGTGCTTGAAGCCGATCTGGACCTACGGTTCCGAGCTGTGGGGAAACGCAAGCAGCAGCATCCCATCCCTTTTCAATGACATAAATTAAAGTAACATAGATTGAGATTTGAAAACTTAAACGGTAAGAGCACTTTGTTAAAATTTTCATAAAAATCGTCCAACTATATCTGATAGCTACCATATAAACAAATATGCCAGGGTGTGCTCTTAGTGTCAAAATCTTATTTAATAAGTAGTAAATTATCTGCAAGGGTATATCAACTTCGGCTCCGCCCGAATTTAGCTTTTCTTACTTATTTCATATAGTATTACGACAAGTTCCGTTCGACGCAATCGGTCAACGGCGTTTTCTATAAAACCATACATTATTTTAACTTCAAATATGGTATTTCAGTATTATATTATTTTCAGCTTTCAATTAGGTATTGGTTATTATCAGCTTTATTTTGCGTCACTCGGTAAAAATTGCAATTGAACTGGACAATTTAAAAGTAGCTTCCATTTAGTGGTGACTGGAAACAATTAGACCAAACTAAGACCTAGTGCTGGCTAAACGCCGTCAAAATGGTCGCAAAAAGAATACAAAAAATTGTTTACACATATTTTTCATTCCTCTTTCAGAACAAAAAGGAAATTTGGAAAATGAAAAGTACGTATGTTTTTCTACTATATTTTTCAAATTAATCTAACGAATTTTTTTTTTGTAGATTGCAAAATAATATTTCTGTTCCTGGATTGTCGTCTTATTTATCGAATTTTCCTAATGCTGATGTAAGTATAGTTGTTAATATGTAATATTGTTTTAATGCCTCTTCTTAAAAAATATGAACTATTAACTATTACTAAATTTATATTTGTGACAGTGTACTTGTTTTGCTTAACTCCAATTTGCCTAAAATTATTTAAATAAGATGAAGGAATTAATTTGGTTGGAAATTTCTAAATGTAATTTTTTTGGTCATTTGGGAAATCTATTTTCATCCTGAGGAATATTGCACGCAATGTGTACCGTCGTCAGCGTACTAGTACTCTAGAGTTAGTCAAAACATTGAACAGGACGTTAATAAAAACGTTAACAATAAGGGACCGAGGGCTCCCTTGCTGGATTCCAGAGGTAAACTGGAGAACATTTTTTTTTTAATAAGGACTTTTGCTTCTTGCCATTTGATTAACTTGAGATCTATCTAAGGAGATCAACTAGAACCCTATTAAGTCGAGTTTTCTAAGATGAAGGGAGTGGTTAACTTGTTCAAATGGATTATTGAAATCAGTTTAAGCTCCAAAAGATTGTAGTTGTAGTATCTTTGATGAAGAAATCCATGTTAACATGGAGAAATTTCTGATCTACAAAAGTGCTGCAAATGTGGAGTAATTACATTTCCAAAAAGTTTTGGGATGGACAATAACTTTAATTTTCCTTTATAGTTATTGGCATCCGATTTGTGAGCTTCTGTACTAAACCAAGGAGGCTTATTCGATATTGAAGGATAGTAACGAAACACATTCAGTGAAAAGGAACTCATAGCATTGTAAAAACTTTTCAAGGCATCAGCCATGTCAGTGCAGACGTATTGTTTGGACCAATTAAGTTCAGATATAAAATTAGTCATCCGTTCGAAGTCCGCTTTGCGAAAGCCGAGGCCTTTCTTGGCTTTCCGATCAGATTCATTCTCTAAAGCATTCCCAATATCGATAGTCACATCGAAAGTAGGATGATAAGGATTCTTGGTTTGCGTCAGCGGCGCCACCCTGATCAAACTAACTCTTGCCGGAGAAACATAGATCAAGCAAGCGCTCCAAAGAATTTCGTACATTATTGACCTCGCAGCGAAATGTCAAACAAGCCAGACATAAAATAGTGTTGTACTGTAGAAGGATATTTAAGGATTTATTTGTGGACCAAATAGCTGAAGGGATGATAGGCCGAGCCACCCTGTATATTCCATACACAGCTGAAAAACTTCGGAGCTAAGTGTCTCCGGCTTTAACCAGGTTTCTGTGAACACAAACACCTGCGATGCAAACGATAGTAAGAAAGGAAATAAGTGGAGAGTTGGTTAGGTTTTTTAAGCAGACAAACTTTTATATGTAGACGGCACAATGGTAAGATCTGGATCTAGATCTAGAAGGATATATTCCTATAGGCCGCCTTTTATTTTTCTTAGCTTTGTACCAGGGTATCCAACCGGTACCATAACCGTTATTTTTAACCAGCATAACCGAATCAAAGTCGAAACCGTATCCGAAATCGAAACCGAAAAATTTTTTTTTGCCTAACTGAAACCGTAACCGTGACCGTAACCGAAACCGAAACGCTTGTACCGGTTCAACAAGAAATTTTCATTAAAGAAACCAACACACACAAATGTGGGTGTTGCAAGTACCCTCCGCATTGAACACTGCCTCAAACCGGACTAGAAAATACCCTGGTGTTTCCTATTGCCACAAGTTGAGTGCCTGTTGCGTACTGCAGAATATGTGGAAAATTGCTTAATTTTTTTTTTAAATCAGACGTCGAAATCCTGTCTAACATTAAGACGACCAACAGAAATAAAAACTGTTTGTGAGTAAGAGAAGCAACTGAGAAATAAGTTTTAATATGTGCATTTTATCTCTAATATGTAATTATCATTTTCAGGGCATCCAACCGGTACCATAACTGTTATTTTTAACCGGTATAACCGAATCAAAACGGAAACCGTAACCGAAACCGAAATAATTTTTTTTGCCTAACAGAAACCGTAACCGAAATATGTGGCTGTAACCGTAACCGAAACCGAAACGCTTGTACCGGTTCAACAAGAAATTTTGATTTATACAAAAACCAACACAAACAAATGTGGGTGTTGCAAGTACCCTCCACATTGAACACTTCCTCAAAGCGGTGTTTTTCGTTGACGGGTGCCGATCATACTCACACACATAAAGGATGTAAAAATAGACACTCACTAAGAAAAAACAAGTGCCCAAAACGGGTTGTGGGGAAAAACCCATTTATGACCTTCTAGGACCCAGGTGTCTAGTAAACACCCTGGTGTCTAGACAACACCTTGGTGTTTCTTATTGCCACAAGTAGAGTGCCTGTTGTGTACTGCAGAATATGTGGAAAAGTACTTAATTTTTTTAAAAATCATACGTCGAAATGTTGTCTATAATGAAGACGACCAACAGAATTAAAAACTGTTTCTGAGTAAGAGAAGCAACTGAGAAATAAGTTATAATATATGCATTTGATCTCTAATATGTAATTATCATTATCAGGGTATCCAACCGGTACCATAACTGTTATTTTTAATTGGTATTACAGAATCAAAACGGAAACCGTAACCGAAACCGAAACCGAAATAATTTTGTTTGCCTAACCGAAACCGTAACCGAAATATGTGGCCGTAACCGTAACCGAAACCGAAACGTTTGTACAAGTTCAACGAGAAATTTTGATTAAAAAAAAACCAACACACACAAATGTGGGTGTTGCAAGTAGCCTCCGCATCGAACACTGCCTCAAAGCGGTGTTTTTCGTTGACGGATGCCGATCATACTCGCACACATAAAGGATGTAAAAATAGACACTTACTAAGAAAAAACAAGTGCCCAAAAAGAGTTGTGGGGAAAAACCCATTTATGACCTTCTAGGACCCAGGTGTCTAGTAAACACCCTGGTGTCCAGACAACACCTTGGTGTTTCTTATTGCCACAAGTAGAGTGCCTGTTGTGTACTGCAGAATATGTGGAAAA
>JAEIIU010057411.1:0-15728 GCA_018874675.1 Drosophila baimaii | reverse complement strand
ATTTTATGAAAAGTCCTCCAACCAACAAGGGAAATCCGTGTATGTTAAAGGGAAATCCGAAACTGTTATCAAATCCACTTCCGAGTGGAAACTGGAACAGGCCTGATAAACTAATTCAAAAGGTATAACTATGAAGTATGCTTTTTAAATACTACTGACAGAGCTGCCCACACGGAGAACCAAGGGTTCCCGATAGCACACGAAGCTTGCCGAAGCACACCGAAGTGAATAGAGAACCATTTATAAATTATAAATTATAAAATTATATAAATAAAAGTTTTTGAGACTATTTCGAAGTTAATAATGAAAGAGATATGTTTTTTTAAGCTCTATGTAAAGACTTCCTTGCTATTTCATTAAAAATTAAGTAAAAACCAGATTCGCTCTATAAAAACGCTGCCATTTTGTTTTTTGTTCGCTGTGCAGAGACGTGGCCTAAAGAGGGGGCTTCCAAAGGAATGAAAAATGTTGGGGCTGGAGGAAAAGTTCGCCTCGAGCATTCACACGCCATAGCCACAGACCATGACATGCAGACATGAGCGACGACTGCGACTAAGACGACGATTGCTTTTCACTTTAGCCAGGCCAAACTCCCAACTAGCCCCCATATAAACCCGCCTCCCCCCTCATGGCCCCTGCTTCAACTGGCGTTTTATGATACGATTTTATTTATTTACCCAGGTCTGAGCGAGAGAGAGAGCGAGAGCAAGCGAGAAGCGAGAAAGAGAGATGGAAAGCCGCAGCTTGGAGGAACGGAACGCGTCCTGGCATTGTAATGCGAACTGTCAACAAGAAGCTGCCTCCAAGGCAGCCAACTCTGGAGGTTGTTTCTCTGTTTGCACTGTGCCTCCTCGACGTCTTGGGCTTCTTTTGCACTACACAGGGAAAAATGAAGGTGGAAGTCTATGGTTATAAGGAATTATAACCTGAACAAACAGCGAGCTAAACATGAATGTTGGCTTATTTGGTAGGACTTTTACGAGCCTTTATTTTTTAATATAAACCAAGTTTGTTGTACCTTGTAGGATAGCTCCTTTTCTCTGTGTGCAGCTGCTGTCAGAAGTCTCTCGAAAGCGGGGATTCCACACGAGAATTAGTGTGCAGAGAGCACCAGCAGCGTCAGCGGCGCGCAAAAAGGAATACTTTGCAGAAACTGCAATCCGGAGATTATTGCGAATGCATTCCTTCGCAGCAAAGAAATATAAGGCTTAAACAAGGACTCAAATCGCCAGGCGTCCTGTCAAGAGGCACACACATTGCATAAAGGAGCTGGAACCTAAGCTCGAAAATAGAGTGGAGGAGCTTGCATAGGAATCGGAAGGTTACTTGTAATTAAAAAGTAAAACTTGTAGCTCCGCTTTTCCCATTATATACTTGAAGGGTAATCCCTTAATGGGTCACCTCGCTCAAGTCCAAGCTGCCCTAACGAACGATGCCCAGCACTCACTAGACTCACTCCACTCGCCATCTCATTTAATTTGGGGAAACTCCGTCTACATGTGGGTCAAACCTTCGATTTGGTCACACAAAAGCCTGACTACTCTCGACATTCGAAAGCCGAACGAATGTCAATCGCAATTTTCCTGTGCCAAAGCAGTGACCGGTCGGTCAGTCAGTCAGTCAGTTTATCTCTGTTTAGTTTAACCCAGTTACTTGCTAATACAAATGAGCTGCTACTGCTGTCCCTGCGAGTCCTTCAAATCCTGCCCAGGCTGCCCTGCTAAATTCAGCAACAATTTGTGCAGTTCTTGCACTGATTTGGTATGCAAGTTCCACGTTCTGTTGTTTGTCCTGTGCTGAACTTTGTACCAAAATGCAAACGCCTTGGCCCTAGCAAGGGACGCTCCACCCTCCCCCTCTGGGGAAATCCAATCCCGACATTTTGGGCGGACAAAGGAAATGCGATGCCAGAATAAACTCCACCTCCACTGCCACCTCCTCCTCCATGGCCGAGTTAAAGCCAGTTTGGAGCGTGTGCGAAATCGTCATCGAGCAGAGTAAGATGGATGGCATGGAAATGAGGGGGCGGCAGCTGGCGGAGATTTCCAGCTGGTCCCGTCGATTAACTGACATTTGAGCCCCGAATTCGGGTAATCACTTAGCAGAGCAACACAGCGGCAGCAAGGTGGTGCCGCCGTGGACCAACTAATGGCCGTATAACGACTCCTAACTGCGAGCGTAATGTAAGCGATATTATTTGGAAATCGATTTGGAAGGAACATTTAAGCAGCAGCAAGTGGTTTGACTTTAAAATTGGTTTTAGGATTCCCCTTGAATTTCAAAGTCTGCTAATTATTTTATATTTTCATAATGTGGGTCACTCTGTGCCCGCCTAGGAACTGTAGCTTAGAGACATATTGAACTCTCTACTCACTCTGCATGTGACATAATCCCACTGAGAAGTGCGCCAGCTCCGGCATCTGTCGGAGTATCTCCTCGGTGACCAGATGCACGCCGCGATGCTGCGGCCTCAGGTTGATCTTGCGCTGAAACCAGGCGGAACCGATCTGGAGGCCAACGATCGCATTGCCATCGGCACCGGCACCGGCGACGGCGCCACCGCCACCTCCTCTGCCGCCGCCACCTCGGTGATTCGCCGAGGCCATGGTGCTGTTGGAGCTGCTGCTCCGTATATTGCTGTTCCGGCTGACGCTCTGCTTGACCCCGCCGCCGCCGCCACCGCCTCCTCCTCCTCCGCCGGCGCTGCCAGCTCCACCGCTGCCGCTGGTGGCTTTCGTTGTGCCGGCGTGTGGATTACTGCTGCTACTGCGACGTCGCTGGCCGCTGCGTCCGCCGCTTCTCTGGTGGCCGGCAGCAGCAGGTCCCGCTCCCGATCCGGATACTGCTCCTGCTCCTGATCCCGATCCTGCAGCAGCAGCGGCGGCGGCAGCGGCAGCGGCGGCAGTTGAGGTCGATGGTTTTGTGGACGACGTTGTGGCTTCTCCGGAGTCCGGACTCACTCACGCGCAACACTAACACACGGGGCACGGACGCGGGCACGGGCAAGGGACCCAAGAAGCACTCGGGGACTCGGAACTCGGAGCTCGGAACTCGATAGCTCGACGCCCACAAGTTGTTGACTTTGCACTTGTTTCACTCCGAAATTCGCTTTAACTTTTTGGCCTTTTCGAACCTTTTTTTTGCCGTGTTAATTTATTCTATGTTATTGCCACTTGTTTACGTTATCAGCAAAACTGCAAGAAACAGAAGGGAGATAGGGTAAAGTTAGTGTATGTATTTAAAAGAAAATGGCAAAGAACTAAGTTTCTAGATTCAAGATAGTTCGACTGTTTGAAGAAAAGAGAGCGCTGGCCTTTTGAATAACCTTTTCCAAAGGTTTCGCCTTAATTATGCACCCCAAAAAGTGTTATCTTTACTTTAAATACTATGAAAGATTATAAAACCAAATAATTCCCACTGCATTATTATTAAATCCAACACACATAGATCAACATAGAAATAAAAAACTCAACTATAGTAATGATAATTAAAAATCAAAAACAATGAAACTCAAGGAAACCTCTAATGCCAAAAATGGTAACCACTGGCCCTTTCAGCAGCTAATCCATGGACAACCTTTTATGGCAAACCCTACACTTGTCGAAGCCACCGAATTGGACTGTTCCACAGAATCTCTCTCTAACTAGTTCCCCATAAATCAAATATTAGTGTTTGGGCGGTGTTGTTGCCTCTGCTCTGCTGTGTGTGTGTGTGGCTACATCTCAATTAGAACCCGGAATAAGTACAGGGGGACGGGGAGAACGTAACATTGCCCACAATCAACAAGTTTTTAATTGCCAAACGCAAACAGCAAACAAGATTGTTATGGTTATCAGTGGGCCAGAGGTGACCCCTCGGCAAAAGCATGTGCAAAGTGTGGGAGAGCTATAAGCCAGCATTTAAAAGCTTCATTACCATTTAATTTTTAATAGTTATATTTTTAAAAGAGCCAAAGCCAGGCCAGCAAGCCTGTAAATACTTGGGGGTTAACACTGCGTATGCGTGATATACAAAAGGTTATTTTATTGCTCTTTTTTCTCTATTTTTTGTGTATAATAGTTAATACTTGTTTTACCCTAAATATTTAAGGATAAATGTGCCAGAAAAGCAGACAGAAAGTAGTTTAAGAAATAAAACCATTAATTACAAAATAAATAAAGATTTTTCACCTTTTTTGAGGAATTCCCTGGGAACTTTATGGATCAATCTATCTAGATTCTAGAACTACATAATTTAAATCATTTAAGTAATATTTGATTCATAGAAAAGAAGCATTTTTAGGATAAGGAGAAACATAAGGTCTTAATGGTAACCAGATATTCCATGAATTCATATATTTTAAATATATAAAAGACATCCCTCGACTGCCTAAAAAAACATATTTAATATTTAAATTTCTCAAATTATAATTCCTTTTTCGCAATACGAAGCTAAAGTCGCAGCCTCAAGGAGAGTCATCCCTGGGAAGGAGAAGCAGTCGTTGCAAGTCAAAAAGTGGAGTAGAATTTGAAGCGGCATAATGAGCACGTGTCGCCCAAGTGGGCCAAAAAGGACGACGACGACGAAGAAGGCGCTGCAGGGAGGGGTAGAGTGACAAGGACATGGGATTGTTGTTGGCCCCGGGAAAGCGTTCGTGCGAAATGGTAACAGAGGCTACGAAAGGCACGAGGCGAGGCGCAAGATAGACACCCATTGCAGACACATGGAATCAAGGAAAACGCTGTTTAAGAATCCTTTTTCCTTCACTCACACACACACAAGTTGAGTGCACTGACACAGCAGCATAACGAAGCAATCGAAATGCATTTGAATCGAGGAAAATGGGGGGAAAAACGGCAGCGGGAAAATGGGAGATGTAAGCCACAGCTGCTGCTGCTGCTGCTGCAAAGCCAAAAACCACGACGCCTATGTGACTGAGTGTGCTTGTGAGTGATTTGGGGTGTCGGATTTGGGTAAGCAGCAAAGTAAAAAAAAAGAAAGGCTCCGGCACACGAGCAGACCAAAAAAAAAAGGAAATACAAAAAAGGAGGCAGCGCACTCACCACACAAAACGATTTACACGACACTAAAGGCGGTTGAGAGAAAAGGTGGGAACGAAAGGCTGCACATTAGAGATGAGCCAAAGGATGAGGTGTTGAGATATGTCTAGAGTAGAGGCGGCTTTACTTTAAATTCTTCTTGAAAAGAATAAATTTTAATTTTAGAAACTAATTATAGGAAGAAAATTATATGAAGAAAATATTTGAAACCACTTCAGACGCCTTCTAACTTCGGTATCTTGATATATTTTCTTACAACTCTTTTTCCGGGCGGTTCTATTAACATTTTACAAATATATACAAATTATATTGATGCTCCCGAAAAACTGTTTTATTAGAATAAAGAATATATATATTTAAAGAAGTGCTATTCTTATTATTTGGAATATTTCTGAAATTAAAATGTAAGCTAAAGCAAAAGCTTAAGTCAAAGTGATATTTAAGAAGAATAAGTCTTAAATATTTATTATATTTTATTTATTTTACAGAATTATAAATTTAAATACAGGCCGAAAGCCACAGTAGCTATGGCCGAATCTCTTCCTGTAGCCTAAGTTTACAACTTTTGCCTACAGCGTACAATAAATTTAAATAAATAAAATAATCCTTTCTAATTGCTTTCTTTAGTGATGAACACAAATAAATAATACAAAGCCTAATTTTAGATGAAATATTAAAATACTTTCTTAATATGTTGCCTAATTTCTAGTTTTTCAAATGTCTAAATAATATAAAATGTAGCATTTTTCAGTTCAAACTATAAAACAAGACAGCAAATCCATTAATGGTTCAGAATCTATTATAATCTTTTGACTTATCTTATTTTTTAAACTATTCTAATGAGTAAAAGCTGAGAGAAAGAGCGCTCATCTCTAGAAAACTCAACGGAACTGAGTTAAACAGAAGGTGTGTCATCGCGGGGGGAAGGCAGAGGAGCGGTAAGGAGCAACAACTAAAGCGGCAACCCCAACAACAACTACAGCAGCAGCAGCAGCAACAACTACAGAGTAAGAAGCGCGTTGAGGCCGCGCGCCAGGTAAAATGTACTTTATTCCTTTTACGGGGCCACTGTTCAAATTTGCATATGCTTTAAATATTTAATGTAATTCAAAAAGAGGAGACAAGTATCATGCCAAAGAAACAACAACAAAAACAACAAGAATCTGGCAATTGGACAAAGCCCGGCTCCGCTTAGCATAATCCAATTGGACTTTCACACACCTGGAGCAGAGAGGCACTCTCCTCATCCCCCTCTCCATCTTTCTCTCTCTCTCTCTCCAGCTAAATCCACAAAAAACAAGGAGAATATATTCGCGCATTTGGCAAAAAATCAATTTTCCGTGTGATTGCCAAATGCAATTCCCGGGGAAATAGGGAAAACGAGGAAATCTAAGCAAAGAGCTACAGTTAGAGCAACACCTTTCACGCATTTCTTGCGGTCTCCGGCCTTTCTACGGTTCCTTTTATCCGCTAATTATTGACATAACAAATGTGGAGCAGAGAGCTGCCATCACGCTGTTTCAACACAAACACACACATAAACACACCGCACACACAACACCCGAATATTCCGATGACAGCACACGCGAAATGGACGAACAAAAAAACACCCAAGAAATACTGGGGCCTTTTATTTAATTCCGGAAAACTCACGCTATAAAGTAACTTTGTCGGCAAACAATGATCATTAGAGGTGGGGCGGCCTACTCGCGATACTATCGATATTTGGGAGCTTTGAGCGTGGAACTATCGATGTTTTAGTTTCGATAGGTTTAGCGATAGTGGGCAGCACTAAACAAAAATAGAAAACTATACTTGCTCGATCCCTAGAACTTTTTTCTACTTTCCTTAATTAATATTTAATTGTCTGTTTATTATTTAATTACTCTTTAAATATTGTTCGTATATTATATGTTTCAGACTTTTAGCTGTACTATTTTGTTGAAGTGTACTTTTTGTAAACTAATTCGCAGGCTGAAAATGGTACAAAATTAAAAAAAGCCTCATATTTCTTACGGATTGTTAAAAAACACAAAATAGTTTGTAATTTTGTTCAAATCCTTATGAAATAACTTTAAATGTTACTCGCTGTTTAATATGTTTGCTGATTTAATGGCTCAACAAGTCAGGCTCGTGTTTCTATTTCTTTAAAAATTAAATTAAATTAAAAATGTTGTCAAAATAAATATTATATGCAAATCAAGAAGTTGAACTTTTATTTACAAATACTACCCAGTAAAAATACCATTGAAAATCGAATTATAAATATAAGCTGAAGCTTAAATATATTGGAATAGGTAAGTGTTTGATTTTATCAAACCAGTTTAATTAATCTTAGTTTCAAGTCTTGTATATAGAAACTATTAAAATGTAATGTATGTAAATGATAAAGTTTTATCAACATATAAAGAACAATTTTTAGAGTTTTAACATATGTACAACAAGTTTAGAAACACGCAAACTGAAATTAATTTCTTTTAGTTCTGTATCAAATATGTCTATGATCTTATGACGATCTCAATTTATACATATTTTTCAGAAAAGCCCTTTAAAATCAAACGATATGTCTCTTAGTTTAGTTCAAATTAAAATATTATAGAAGCTAAAACTATTTCCAAAGAAAACTAACGTCTTTTTGGCTGCTTTCAATCGAATATCGATTATTTTTGGCGGCGATAGGCGTGCAAGGTTTGGCGGTCAAAACAAAAGCGCTCGAATATGTGCAAAAATACGAGTATTAAGAATTTTACGAGTATTTACACGGATTCAGCTGCGTTTTTTGCGTGATTCGTGATTCAAACAGAACAGGGGGGAAGCGGTGCTTACTTTTGCTTGGTGATTATTTATTGATTTGTGGATTATATGCGTCTAATTGCAATTGCAGATGCTTGCTGGTTTGGTTGGTGCTGGAAATCGGGGGATTCACAGCGTGGGCGGGCGCGTTGTATGCTGCTGCTGCTGGTGCTGCTGGCCGGGAATGTGGCCAGCGTCGGAGTCGTCGGATACGGTAACGGGGCCGGAGTCGGCGGGATCTCTGGGCATTTTGATGGCCGTTCCACACTCCACTGGCGATGATGGCAGGACGACGACAACAACAAAAACAAGGACTTGCGGACGACCGACTGCCGACTGCCGACTGTGACTCTAAATATAACGTTTCGTCGTTACACTCTCGTTACTCGTTTTCTTTCTTTTTATGTGGCCAATTCACAGAATGTACATTTTTTACACCTTTCTCACACACACCCACGCACTTTGACGCTCACACTCGCACATTTTCGGCCCCGATTTTCGCACAGCGAAAGCGTTTGCGTTTTGCTTGCGGATTTTCCTAGTTTTTCCTATTGATTCTGGCAGCTTGGCAGCTGCTCCCCCTTTCGGTTTTTCGCTCAACAGGATTCAGCGATTTTGGGGTTTTTCATCTGCCTTCTTTTTTCAGCTGCACGTTACCAAATGGGTGACTCCCATTTGGAGCCACATGGGCACGGATTTTGCATGGGGCATTCTTCGCGGAGGTCCTCGCGGGCGGGGGGCTATGGAGGTTACGAGGATTCTCCTGGTTCCCTAGTCTTATTTCGCCTTGTGTGTCTCTGCCTTGATTTTCTCGCTTTTTTTTCAATAAAACTTCATGGCCCTATTACATATGTACTCCGCACACACTCGCACACTCGCGCACACACACCCCGAGCACCGAGCACCCGTGTCGATTGCGATTGCGATTCGATCCGAGGATAATACTATATAGCGCCACGATTCCTGCTGCTGGGTGTGCGTGTGCCTGCTCCGTTTCAATATATAGCTTTTCCTTTTCCGATTTTGTCCCCCAGTTTTTGCTCAGCCTGGTGGTTTCTGTCTCTTCTGCTCTCTAACTTTTTTTCAGCAACTACTACTTTCTAGATATTTTCTCTGCATGCCTTCTCTCTGCGACGAGCGCCCAGCGATGTGCCACCGAACGAGAGCCTGAACTGAAACTGATTCGGGGATAGCACATATTTTGTTGAATGAGTAGGTGAATGAGTGCTGCTGCCCCACTCGCTGCTGCTCCAAAACGGACCTTGTTTCCGGCGCCTGCGCCTAAATCCAGCGAGTGCTCCTTCAGGGGGGGCGGCAGGCCACTGTGAATGCTCCTGCAGAGTGTTGCCATCTGAGAATAAGTGCCGACAGGGGGCGTCTCCGTTCGATAGCAACTGTAACGGCTTTTATTATTTTAAATTAAATTGTAATCGAGTTATAGGAAATTGGTCGAAGAATTTGGAAATTACCCTATATCCCTTGTAAAGTTGTCAAAAACGATTCTTTATCCTTCTTACACTGAATTTGGTTCTTCAAGCATTTAATTGCACAGTTGAAAACATATATTTAAGTTATTTTAAAGCTCTAGGATTTTCTAACGATTTCCTCCCCCGTATTTAAAAAAACTAACGCCTTCGGGTATGCAACACATTTTGTTACGTTTTTAAAGTTGGGGCAAAGGGATATTAATAATATTTTCATTTTATGCAATATATATAATGTTTTAAATTGTAAATACTCCCAGAAAAAGAAAAGCTTCTAGTCTAAAATATTATTAATATCCCAAAATAAAATATTATTAAAGTCCTAAAATATACACTTCCTTAGAGAACAATTCCATGATTTCTATTCTCAAAAACATTTCCTTGCCTTTAATCCTATAAAACGATTTTTCACACTTACATATTAAACAATTTACCTTTCAGATAATTTTAATAATTTCCTAACACCTGCTAAGCACTCAAAATGTAATCTAATTGCGAAATACCTCCCACTCACTCCCCACTTCGTACACTCAAATAATTGCAATCCCATAATTCTCGTCGCCAACCCCTAAATGTCACAGAGTCATTAGGCCACATTCTGGGCGCCTCCGGAATCCCGCCCAGACTTTTGCAGTTTACCATCTCGGCGACGACTGCTGGTGAGAGTGTAAGTAAGCGAACCAATTGGGTGTGACCAGCAGGTGGCCCATGGCTCGTCCAACTAACTAACCATATGCATGTTGTCTTTTGTTAGGGGAGGCCGAGAGGTCTCTCCCCTTACCTAATTCCTCCAGCTCCAGCTGACCACCCACAATGCTCCAGCTATGCAAAGTGAGTGGGCTCTTTATCCTGAGGCACGCGGCAAACCGCCGCACCCAGTTTCTTGGATTCGAGTCGAGTTTGTTGTCATTTTCACATTCATATCCACAGTGGACGATGAGTCTGACCAGGGACGGACTCAGAAGGAATTAAAATTCAAATTAAAGCATTAATATACAAGCAGAAATTAATATAAAATATTAGGTTAATCGATCCTTAAAATATCTAAAATATAAAATAATGGGATACGGACATAATAATGCCCACATAAATATTTCCTGTTGAAGATCTAAGCTTGGGACATCGATATATTTTTATCGCAAGAGAAACTTCTACCAATATGTTTTACATTTTATAACTGGAAATATTTTATTTGGCTTTAGGAGTATAATTTTTTAAATACAAAAATGTTTCTTTTTTAGATTGACATTTTATTAATATATCTTATAAATATATTTTAAGTTGGTTCCCCTTTTGAAACAAATCCCTCACCGTTGCCACTAAAATATCTATCATTACATTTTCGCGTTCCAGCTTTCATTTGTTCAGGGGAGAGCGAGGGCTTCTTTGTTTGTTATTTTACAAGTTTGCCATTTGGAACGCCACATGGCTACACCCCATATATCGAGGGAGTGTGTAGGACCACGCCTCCGCCTCTCCTACCAACATATTTGGTGCGCCAGGCCAGGCCAGGCCAGTTCCTAGCCGCTCCTGACCCACAGTCAGGCAGGAGAGCAGTTGTAACTGGATTGGCAAGGCAGCCGGACGTGTGACTCGGGAGCCAACTCCGCGGATCGAACACCAACATAAATCAGGCGGAATCATGGATGACGATACGGATATCTTTGACATTGACCCGCGTGAAGTGTGGCTGGAAAAGGATGCCATAGCGGGATTCCGAGTGTGGCACATTATAGCCGCCGTTATCGGCATTCTAATGCTAATAAGTGGGTAGAATGAGCGACTTTATTAAGAAGGGTAATGGTTTTAACGGATACTACTTACACCCAGTGATAATGGTCTGCTGCTGCATACGCTTCCGGATACCACGCACCAAACAGGAAATCGAGGCGGACTACCAGCGCAAACAGATCACCAAGAAGTTCCGCGAGAAGTTGCAGCAGATCAAGAACTCTGAAATGGACGACATGGATCTGCAAAAGGGTAAGAGAGAGAAAGAGAGAAGTTGCTCCTCCATCCTAGCTCGTATCCACTGTACATACGCATACACACCGCGTAGAAGTTTTTTGTGTACCGACACTGTCCCAGTTTTCGTTGTCACCCTAATGCGAGCCAAGCCCTTTTCCTGTCTGGTGCCCCTCCTTTGCCCAGTCCAGTCCCTCCCACACGAGCTCACGCATTTGTATATAGAAAAAAAAAAATGATAAACGACTCCTCCAGCTGGCTCCTCTTGTTGCACGCTAGTTAATGCCACACTGGGGGAAACACCTACTACTAAATTCTGGATTAAAGCGCCATAAAACACTATTGTTTGATTTCTTTTACCAGGATAGTCAATAAATTTATTAAACTATTGATATGAGAGCTAAGGCATTAATATTTATTAATCCTAAAAATGATATCAGTTTCTGCGACTGTCCTTAAGACAATAAAACTTGATCCTAGGACCTTTGTTCTTTGGTTTACTATCAACTCTTGTAGCTTATTATTGTTATTATTTTATACTGCTCAAAAGACTCTCTCTTGGTTTAAATATATTCTATTCCTTGGTTAAAAAACTAGTTTTTCTCAGTGCTTCGCGTATTACTCACTCTCTCTCTATCCCATCTCGTCCTGGCCACTTCTCTTCTATCACAGCACTTGCTTATATCAAACTGGAACAGTACGATGATCCCTAAGGGCTTTGTAAATTCACCACGCACCCTGTACAAACTATTGGAAAGACCTTTGCCAATAAGTAAGTAGCACAAAGTTCACAATTACCATAGGTACTTAATTATTCCTTTAATCACTAAAGTTTAGCATATAATCCTTTGCTCCTCTTTCAGTTTGTTCCCGCATCCAGAGCGACTATCTGAACCTACAGGCCAGCATGGAGAGCATGAATGAGAAGCAGAATGTTAAGTTTAAGATCTGAAAGTGCCTCCTCCTCCTTTGGGAAGAAGCGTGTGTGTGTGTTATACGTAACTGTTATAGTATTGTGCAGCCGGCGGAGATTGTGGCCCTAAGCAAATGTTAGTAACCTAAGATCGCGGCAAATCCGTTTAAATATGCCGCAAAAGAGTTAATAAATTTAGACAAGCTGAAAGGGTTTGTTCACTGACTTACAACCATCCCGTAACTTAAGTAAAAAAGGCGGTTCTTGGGTATATTTTATATTGCAATTTGATTTTCTCGTTTTTATTGAATTTTCCGCTTGATCAAAGGTATCAAAGGTTTGTTAATATGGTTTGCAGTACGTTTTAAATGCGTTTCTTCTCTCTACACATGTAGGCGCTAATTGTTTGTGGGGATGAATTCTCCGGATTGCGACTATATATAACAAGTTGGTGGCATCCCACTTAGTCGTGTTGCTCGCGTTGACATGGTATCAGTGTTAATTCTCATGTTGCACTTAAGTTTAGGGCTTGTAATGGGTTTAAAATAATATTGTTCTGCGGTGACGCTAATGACTCTGGCTAGTGACTGTAACAAATTGGCGACGCGACACAAAACATGCACACACATTTCGATTACCAAACGCGTAACTATTAATTCTTTGTTCATTTATGTTGCTGCTGAGCTTACATTTTAGCCTTAACGTTTTGTTGTTTTTGAATACTTTCTTTCGCTTGTTATCCGGTTTAGTTCTAGTTGGTTTGCCAAAATTTACGTTCGGTTTACACGAATTTTAATACACAATTTATTTTTTGTTTATATTTATATATAAAAACAACTAAATATACTGAACGCATCATTCGATGCGCTTGAATGTTCTCCCCCTGCGAAGGATTAAGGCATTAGAAATGCTAGAAGGCATTGAAAATAGAATCTACTTACGTTATAGTTTTCTTTTCCGTGTTTTTGGGCTCGGGCCTGGCACGGTTTAGCACCTTGAGGAAATCCGAGGTTTTTGCACGCATCCGGGAATGAATGTAAGCCTTTGAACACTGTTTGCAAGAGGTTAGCCATTAATAAGTTGTGTTGGTAAGTTAGTTAGGAAAACACACCTTAATGTGGTAGTGCAAATAATCTCGAAACATGTGTATTAGGTTGATGGTATTGTCCCTTGTTTCTTTGTTGGTGTGACGAGGAAAAAGCACTGCAAAAATAAGAAACAAAGCTAGTTATATAAATATTCCATCAAGTAAACAGAAACAGAAAACCCACCAAATGTAACGTAGCCAATATTGTCACCAACTCTGGCATCAGAATTGGCCAATTCCAGAGGCGGTTCGCGGTGCGAGAAGAGCACTTGTGGCGCTGTGTGCGAGGCACGTCGCCCTTCCCTCAATTCCTGCATGAATACTTTGCCGATAATCACATCGTCCTCATCGCGGAAAATGGTGCTAAACACAACGGTGACACGATCGGGCTTCGACTCCACATACCTTTGAAATACAACGAGTTTTTTCGGACCTTCACTTCATCTCTAAGCAGAATAGGCTTGAACTTACAAAGTCTCATCGTTGCGATAGTTAATTACGGCCCGCTTCTGGCCCTCTTCGCCCTGCTCCTGGAAGTCGAAATACTTCTCAAAGACAGAGGCAAAGCAGTTGCGCTTCAGCAGACCAATTCTCTTGGCGATTTGTTCCCAGTCCTCCGGAATCTCCTCCAGGTTAATAAGTACAGAAACATTGTAGCCTGTATGAAAAAAAAGAGTAATTAACTTTTTGTTCAAAGCCAGACTTGAGTTGTGCGCAGACCTTCTTCCGTGTCTGTGAGCAGACTACCATATTCACGCTTCAGCAATTCGTCGGCTCCATGCTCTTGCAGTTGCTTGTAGAACTTTAGCGATATGCTGATCTATGTATGGAAAGAACAATAAGTATGAAGTTATTAATTGGGGCACCAAATTTAATACCGTTTTAGAGTTATACACTTACCCGCACTTTTGTTTTATCGCCATTCACATTGGAAAGGTGATAGAGCACGCCGTCAAAGTCAGCTATTCTTATGTCTATCGACTCTGGCTTCAGTCTGCAAGAGGGAGAATTCCACAAGGAAAACGGATGAGTTCGATTGGTTATTAGTCATTTTCCCCACACACAATGTACACAGAACCATATCTTATCGCAATAACAACTTTATAAATGATTATTATAATAAAACACCACAGAAGGCAAAAGGGTGCGTATGTATGCACACTCGATCTTTAACTGCCTTAATTTTATTTAATTATACAGGGTATTCAGGTGCCTCTTTAAATACTTGAATAATTTGGGGAGAAACTCACACACAATTTAGAGAATTATGTTCTAAGATATGCCATAAAATAGCTCCCAAAATATTGCCTTAATTTGTACACGAACACAAGTCATCTGTTATAATATAATTCATTATTCAGGATGCCGTTCGTCTTTCAGTTTTATATTGGAGAATTTGAGACACAAATTGAATGCATGTACAAGAGAATGCCACTTTGTCTCCACTCTTGGAGCTATATTTTAAGAGAAGAGAAAATTTCAAACGAGCTTATAAATATTTTAGAGGTTTTGTAGCCAAACACAAGTCATCTGTTATAATATGATTGATTATTCAGGATGCCGTTCGCCTATACCTTTTCTATTGGAGTAATTGAGACACAAGTTCGAGGAACAAACAAAAACATGCCACTTTGACTCCATTCAACAGTTTCTGTAAGTATTCAGTTGGTATGTTCGCAGACACAAGTCGTCTGATATAATATGAGAAATTAATCAGGATGCCGTCCGTTATATTTAGTCTTGGAGCATTTGAAACACAAACTAAAAATACATTTTAAAATATGCCACTTTGGCTCCAACAAGAAAATCTTTTTGAGCTAATGTACACAAACTCAAGTCATCTGTGACAATATAATAGATTGTACAGGATGCCGTTCGGGTCTCTAGGTTAATCTGGGAGCATTGTAGACACGAGAAAGATGGTCTTTAACATGTAAACTTTGTCTCCTTGAAACTATATTAATAATAGTATTTTTAAACTAATGTACACGAACACAAGTCATCTGTTATAATATGATTAATTATTCAGGATGCCGTTCGTCTAGAAAATACTTATTTTAGGAGTATTTGAGACACAGGTTGGGGAGAGTATCCAAGAAATGCCACTTTGACTCCCCATAAGAGGTCTGATTAGAGGGTTTGTGCACGTTAGAAAATCATCTGTGGTCACATAAGATTGATAAGGATGATCCCTTCTGTACAATTACTCTAGGAGCATTGTAGACACGGGAAAGACAGGTGACTTTAGCATGTAAACTTTATCTCCGGCGATATAGGTAATGGGATCTATGAAACAGCTTTAGGGCTCTTGTACACGAACACAAGTCATCTGTTATAATATGATTAATTATTCAGGATGCCGTTCGTCTTGAAAGTACTTATTTTAGGAGTATTTGAGACACAGGTTGGGGAGAGTATCCAATAAATGCCACTTTGACTCCCCAAAA